>QRFJ01001780.1:0-26325 GCA_006176705.1 Cocos nucifera
TTCATTGAGTAATCGGGCCTCTTTGCCTAAGCAAGCATTGAGTTTCACGTCAAAAGATGGAAAGGATGAAGAAGCTCATTGTAAAGCTAGTCTTAACTCATAGCCTGTTTGATTCGAGCTAGTAAGTCTGAGGGATATTTTATACCTAGTGCCCTAAAGCTAACTGGTTTGGAAAAGTCATTGGCCTAACAACTCGCTACATGGATCAAATAAAAAGCTTAAGAGGTTAAGGCACTCAATAGTGGTACACGTTAGAAAAAAAAATATATTGGTTTTCCATCGAGTAACCAAATTCCGTTGCCTAAGTAAGCAATGATATTCACATCAAAAAATTGGCAATGTGAATAAAAAAATTTAATAAATGAAGGGCGGAAGTAATAATATACTTGTCCATATGAAAGTTTAGATGATTCAGAGATAAAGATAGAGATAATTTAGAAAAAATTTAAAAAAATTTAACATTCTTTACTTAATTTTTATATTGATAAGTATTAATACTCCAATGACATGCCTCACTCATACTCTACTGAATATCAATGGCCTTTTTGAAACTACTTAGGTAAAATTTAAAACTCTAAAGTTAAAAGGTATCTAAAGCTAAATTCTTTCTTTACTCGAGGACAAGCAAAGTTTAAGTTGGAAGGTATGATAAGTATCATAAATTTATCAATAAAAATATTAATTTATTAATTAATTTAAATTTATTTTAAAAATTAATAATTA
Source organism: Cocos nucifera (assembly GCA_006176705.1). NCBI lineage: Eukaryota > Viridiplantae > Streptophyta > Magnoliopsida > Arecales > Arecaceae > Cocos > Cocos nucifera. The sequence continues at coordinate 724 of QRFJ01001780.1, forward strand.
ATTTTTATATATTTTTAAAAATTAATATTTTTATTAATTAAAAAATTAATTAAAAAGTAATAAAAATAAAAAAATAAAATATTATTATCAATAAAAAGAGCTTATTTTTTTATAATAATAAAATAAATTTAAAGCAAAATAGACCTAAAATGGATTAGATATGAATTTTTAAAAAAAAAATTAAAATAAAAAAAGGAATCGACAAAGCCGGCTCTACAACCCAAGCCAGCGCGCTTTCTCTAGCCGGTGCACCCAAACGTGCCAAGCTAGCCGACCAAGCCACCCACCTCCATGCGCCACTGACATCACCTTGATGTCAGATTTATCGTGGCTCATCGTAGACCCTTAAGGGAGGGTATTTCAATAATTTTTGGGAGTTGCCATGTGCTGATTGGTTGCAGTGTGTAGTGTTTCTTTATTTTACTAGTTTCATCTATCCCAGACATCCTCAAGATGCTCTTCTCATCAAAGATAATATCCCTGCTGATCACTGACTTCTGTGCCTAAGAGTCCCATAGCAGGTACCCCTTGACTCCTTGTGGATATCCTATGAATGTCATCTTTTGAGATTTTGGGTTCAATTTGCTCCTCTCGATTTCCTCCACATGTGCATAGGCTTTGCAACCAAAGACTTTCAGGTGGTCAAGCTCCACCTTCTTTCTACTCTAGACCACTTCTAGAATGCCTCCATTCAGCTTATAATGAGGGGACCTGTTCATAAGAAAATAAGAAAAAGTTAGAGCATCACCCCAAAAGAGCTTTGAAAGTGATGTCTGTAGCTTCAAACTCCATGCCTTCTCGATCAGTGTTCAGTTCATCCTCTTCATGACACCATTCTTTTGGAGAGTCATCCTCACCGTGTACTGGCATTTGATGCCATTTTCCTTACAGTACCTTCTAAACTTCAGGCTAGTATACTCTCCTCAATTGTCCAACCTCAGATACTTTATCTGTCTCCCTGACTCCTCTACTTTAGCTCTCTAGGCTCTGAACCAGGCAAACATCTTTGATTTTTCTCAAATCAGATAAACCCACACCTTCCTTGAGAAATCATCAATGAAAGTAACAAAGTATTTTATCCCACCTCTAGCTGATACAGGAGCTGGTCCACATACATTCGAGTGCACTAAATCGAGCACTCCCTTGCTGTGCTTGGTACTTCTAGCAAACATCATCCTATGCTGTTTGCCAAAGATACACGACTCACAAAGATCTATGCCTTTCTTCTTTAGGGCAGGGATCATACCTCTTCTGCTTAGTTATGTGAGCCCATGGTCACTCATATGATCCATCCGATAGTGCCACAATCGATATAAAATTTGCTCCTCCTATGCCGCTGCTAGCACCTCTGCACTATCATTTACTATTGAGCCTTCCATTCTGTAAAGATCGTTGCTCAGTCTTCAACCTCTCATCACCACCAAAGCTTTTTTGGAAATTTTCAAACATTCACTTATGAGTTTAGAAGTGGCAGTCCCAAGTCTTGAAAACATGAGAAGATAGGTCATGGAAAGATGGGAGTGAGCCAGAAGAAGAATCAATCTTAATAGTAAAGTTCAAAAATTAGGCCAGATCACTCTCAGAAACTGGGCCAGCTCACTCTGAGACTGAGCTAGCTCAGTTGGGAACTGGGTCGGCTCAATCCAAGACTTGGTCGGCTAGGTCTTAGAGGAAAATCTAGATAGAGAAGCATTGTCGAGCTATTGGCATGGTACATAATTGGATTAGCTCAGTCCTAGATTATAGGTTAGCCAGCTCAGTCTGAAACTGAGCCAGCTCAATTTTTGTGGATTATTATTTTGTGTACGTGGGTTGTTTGGATTTAGAAAGTTTTTCTATGAGCTTGGGCTTGACCCTTTATAAAGTATATATACTGAAAATATGTTAAGGTTGTAAGAGTGCTGAAATATATTGAATAAAAGCTCTTTTCTTCCAAAAATCTCTTCCTCTCTTCTTCTATATTCCTTGATTTATTTGATCGTGCTTCCATAGAGATCTCTAAGAAGTACTTTCTTGACTGCTTGGCTAATCACCGACGGCCACATCGATCCGTATGGGAAGAGCGCATATTCCCAACATTTGGTATCAGAGCAGTATTGCATGGAAGGAAGGAAGACACTTAGGGTTTACTGCATCCATGATCTATTGCACCAGATTTTATCCTAAAAATTTTTAGTTTGCTTCGTGGTTGTTTCTAGATTGAGAAGGAGATTGTTTATACGGAGGAATGATGATACAGAAGTTTGAAAAAAGAATCTAGGGTTAGTTAGATTTTCTATGAAGGATAGTTTTACTGGTGTATGATCATGAAGGATGTTTGGGATCTATTCTTGATTTGTTTAAAGTCATAGGATCAAGTGGATTCAAGGTGAATTTTGAGAAGTTTGATGGCAAGAAAAACTTTATCCTATGGTAGCAAAGAGTAAAGAACTTGTTGGTTCAGCAGAGGATTTACAAGGTCTTGACAAAAGAAAGACCAGAAAAGATCTGCTGAGGATTGGGAAGAGTTAGAGAAAATTGCTTTTAGCACAATCTAGATATGCTTGGCCGATCAGGTTTTGCCCGAAGTTTGCATAAAGACTACGACAAAAGAGCTCTGAGAGAGACTAGAGAATACATACATGAGGAAGAACATGACGAATAAGCTATGGTTAAAGAAACAGCTGTATAGTCTGAGGATACCCGAAGATGAATATCTTGTTGCACATATTCAAAGGTTCAATCAAGTGTGTTCTAAGGTGATGAGTTTGGATGTAAAATTGACGAGGAGGATCAGGCATTATTGTTATTATGTTCTCTCCTAGGTTCATATGATGGTCTCAAAACAACTTTAGTTTATAGGAAGGAGACCCTAAACTATGAAGAGGTTGTTGGTGTGCTCAGATCAAATGAGCAAAAAGAAAAGATCTATAAGAGAGACCCTAAGTTTGAGATCTTGGCTGTGAATGAAAGACAGGAAAGATCAAAAGAGAATACAATAGAGAAATCCAAGGGTAGGTCAAAGTCTCGAGATCAGAGGAAGATGATATTGAAATGTTATAAATGTCATCAGCCTAGATCCTGATGAGAGATTGTCCCTTTTGAGATCAAAAAATTGGAAGGCCAGCAAGGAAGATAATATAGCTTCTATGAGCAGTGGAGAAGACTTGCTAGTTGTATCAGATGGATCCACAGAATGTGATACTATGTGGATATGAGATTCAGCATGCTTGCACCACTATACTTCTCATCGAGAGTGGTTTGCTATCTACCAAAAGGCCAATGAGGAAAGTGTCAGCCTTGGAGATGATCACCCATGCAAAGTAGCTGAAATTGGCTCTATCAGGGTGAGAATGTACGACGGAATCATTCGTACATTATCAAATATCAGGCATGTACCAAAGTTAAAAAAGAATTTGATTTCTTTAGGCTACTTAGAGGAGCAAGGTTATGCTTTTAGTAGTCAGGCTGGGAGTGGATGTCTGAAAATTTTTAAGAAAGCTTTGGTGGTGATGGAAGGTAGAAGACTGAGCAACAATCTTTACAGAATGGAAGACTCAGTGGTAAATAATAGTGCAGAGGTGCTAGCAGCGGCACAGGAGGAGCAGATTTTATATCGACTATGGTACGATCGGATGATCATATGAGTGACCATGGGCTCACAGAACTAAGCAAAAGAGGTATGATCCCAGCCCTGAAGAAAGAGGGCACGAGCTGTGTATCTTTGGCAAACAGCATAGGATGAAGTTTGCTAGAAGTACCAAGCATAGTAAGGAAGTGCTGAATTTAGTACACTCGGATGTATGGGGACTAGCTCCCATATCAGCTAGAGATGGGGCAAAATACTTTGTTACTTACATTGATGATTTCTCAAGGAAGATATGGATTTATCTGATCAAAGAAAAATCATAGGTGTTTGCTCGATTCAGAGCCTAGAGAGCTGAAGTAGAGAAGGAGTCAGGAAGACGGATAAAGTGTCTGAGGTCCGACAATGAAGGAAAGTATACTAGCCTAAAGTTCAGGAGGTACTGTGAGAAAAATGGCATCAAATATCATTATATGGTGAGGATGACTCCCCAGCAGAATGGTGTCGCGGAGAAGATGAACCAGACACTGATCGAGAAGACACGGAGTTTGAGGCTATAGACATTACTCCTAATGTCTTTTTAGGGTGATGCTCTAATTTTTTCTTTTTTTTGGTGAACAGATCACCTCATTATAAGCTGAATGGAGGCATTCCAGAAGAGGTCTAGAGTGGGAAGAAGGTGGAGCTTGGCCACCTAAAAGTTTTTGGTTGCACAGCCTATGGACTTGTGGAGGCAATCGAGAGGAGCAAATTGGATCCAAAATCTCAAAAGATAACATTCATAGGGTATCCATAAGGAGTCAAGGGGTACCTGCTGTGGGACTCTCAAGCACAGAAGTTAGTGATCAGTAGGGATATTATCTTTGATGAGAAGAGCATCTTGAGGAGGTCTGGGATAGATGGAACTAGAGAAACAAAGATGAACAACAGTGGCTAGTCAAAGAATGATGGCATGCAGGTTACATCCACTTATAGAAGTATTCTTGTTGAGGTGGAGCTGGGCAGAAAAGTATTATTTTAGATTAAAAATCAGTATGAAGGGTCGGTAGTTCAGATAGATGTGCAAGAGCAGCCACAGACATTAGGTAGAGATGTGCTAGTGGGAGTGGCTTTGCACAAGCCCCAGCGTATTATTAGGAGATCAGTCAGATATGGCATTGATGAGTTTATCTCCTATGCACTCATCACTGCTAATGGAGATACAGAGAATTATGCAGAGGTCATGGAGAGTGAGGATCATGATTTATGGATGCAGGTCATGTCGGAGGAGATGAAATCACTCGAGAAGAATCAGACATGATAGCTAGTGGATCTTCCAGAGGGTGCTCGACCTATTGGCTCAAAGTGGGTGTTCACAAAGAAAGAAGCACCTTCAGAACAAGGTGGAGTCAGATTTAAAGCAAGGCTGGTAGCAAAGGGATAGTCATAAAGGGAAGGGATTGACTATATAGAAATTTTCTCTCCTATGGTGCGTCATACATCTATTTGAGTTTTGCTATCACTGGTGGCACAGCATAACATGGAATTGGAATAGATGGACTTGAAGATGGCCTTCCTTCATGGGACTTTGGAGAAAAGAATCTACATGAAGCAACCAGATGGTTTCATGGAGATGGGATAGAAAGAAAAGGTGTATTTACTCAGAAAGTCTTTGTATGGCTTGAAACAATCCCCTCGTCAATTGTATCAAAGGTTTGATAGCTTTGTCTTGAGCTTGAGTTTCAACAGATATGAACATGATTATTATGTCTACGTCAAGGATGTAGATGAGGAGGATGCCCTGTACCTATTATTATATATAAATGATATGCTCATAGCCAGTAGAAGTATGGATGTTGTGAAAAGATTGAAAAGAGCATTATCATCTAAATTTAAGATTAAAGATTTGGATCCAGCTGAGAAAATCCTTGGAATGGAGATTTGCAAAGATAGGTGCAAAGGAGTGCTCCATTTCTCATAAGAAAAGTATATCCAAAAGGTTCTGAAGAGGTTTGAAATGGAGAAGGCCAAACCTATAAAGATGCCATTGTCGAGACATCTATCTCTCTCCAGGTTACAGTGCCCCCAATCAGAAGAGGAGAGAGAGTACATGGAATGAGTCCCTTGAAGGAAAATCTTGATTTCTTGGATCAGGTTCATTCGGATCTAATCGGATTGAGAGATATATTTCAAAAATTTTTCTCTTTAATCTAGATCAGATCTGGGATGTTTCAGATCTGATCTTTATTATTTTAATAATTAAAATAAATTTAGATAAATTAAATCAAACTTAATTTACCTTAAGTAGGGTAATCCAATTATCCATTGATGATCTTGTAAACAGTGGAAGGTTCTGGATCTAGCCACACAAGTGCCAGACCTCTACCGATATCCACTCAGGCTGGATCTGGAGATCCCCTTCTTCTCTATCCAATCTCCAAAAATCAAATCTGAATCTAATTTGGAGGATCTTCAAAATAGCTTTTGAAGATCAGCAGTTGTCCTTTGCAGCAACGCAGCCTTCTAGCTTTCTGTCGCCTTTCTCTCATCTGGATTGCACCAACTTGGATCCCAAACTACTTTGGGCGTGGAGAGGAGAGGGAGAAGATGGGCTTGGCATGGAGGAGGGAAAGAGAAATAGCCTTGGGGTGTGGAGAATTCAATTTTTCTTTTTGAGTTGGGCGTAGGGTTTTATTTATAGACTATGCGTGATCCAACTCCTCTTCTTCCCAATCAATCACAACCCTTTGTGAAATCAGATATAAATCTGATTGGTGGAAATAGAGTCCCCGGATTCCTCCTTAGATGGCACCTAAGACCAGTCAAACTTGGTTCTTAGGAGAAGTCTAATCGGAATCCAAAAAGGAGATGGAGTCTCTGTCCAACAGAGACTCCTAGGTGCCTCCAGCTTGGGCACACGCCAAGGGTGGCGTGCGCCCTCCTCCTTGCTAGGTTCTGGTAGGGGGACAAGCCCCCACCACCTCTCCAATAGGTGCATGACACGTGGACAAAAGTTAAAGTATCAATGGGCAACATTTGACCAGCCAAAGGTCAACTTTTGACCAAAGTCAAAGGACGAGAAATAGCAGGTAACCAAAAATGGCAGGTATTGTCTTATAAAATAAGACAACCCTTTTCTGACCTGGACAAGCTCCAGTCAGACCAAGTGAATGCCTCTGATCGAGCACAAACTCTTTGGCTCAGTAAGGATAACTATTTATGATAGTAAAAGAAGAACGTTAGGTTCAATCGAGTGCTAGCACGATTTTTTTGAACCTAATTGAATCTCATTCAGATCAATTGAACTAGATCAGTTCAATTGATGATCACCAGATTCAAACCCTTGTTTGTGTGACCCAGTTAGGTTCAGTTCTGTATGGTAATGGGATATGTCATGATCTCTATCATCGACATCATCGAAACTCCTTTCGATGGATCAGAACTCTTCTGATTCGAACAGCTAGAATGATCGATCATCTAAATCATTCTAATTGCTCCCAAAATCCACCAGTGACACCTAGCAGTATATGGTGGCAACCCATCAGAGCTGAATGCAAACCTCTTGGTGCAGCTACCTGTGTGATTAAGTTCTTCTATCTTGAGCTCCCGATCAGATTAGGGTTAAGGTGAACTCGTCAAACCCTAGTTTCTGTCATATGATGTAATCATTCGATTCAAGTCCAATGTGAAAATCTAAATAGAAACTCTTTCTATTATTTCACTCTGCCATGGCCATGGGCTTCTGGACTTGATTCTCATGATCATCATAGGGCTGCTCCTCTACCACCGAGGTAGATAGATTCCATCTTGATGCAATCCAGTTCCTACAATGAACATGCTATAGCCAACATACACCTCAGGATTTCCATATGGCTAGGAGACCGAGTTAATGGTGTAGTCAAACTATAACACCCTCAAGGTGAACTACCGATGCACCTCAGGTCAAAGAACCAGACACACCACTGCAGCATCGAGTCAGTCATTGACGAGAAGGTAGACTTCCTAATGACTACTCGAGGTGGTCACGCTCAGTGCCCTCGTTCTCTAACGAGTACCTGTACTCTCGCTCTGGTGTCTCCACACCGTAGACTCAAGACTCATCTACTAAAGAGAAGCAATTGTTTCCGGATCAATCACCATCCTCATGATGATCCTATGGTCGGGAGCATTTTATGAGTTAATAATGATTATTCATGTCTTAAATTTTCAACTCTTGAAAATATGAATTATCATTATCCATTAACTCAAAGGATGTATCACAGACACTAAATACACATATGTGATAGAAAATAACCCATTTTATTGATTAAAGTCAAAATTATAATTTTGCCCCTAGAAGTGTATTACAAGTGTCAGCCAATTCTGGCTTCTAGGGCACATATATCTAACAATCTCCCACTTGTCCTAAAGCCAATTGGCTACAAGTCTAAGTCCCATCTTCTCAAGGTGGGCTTCGATCTTCTGCTGGCCCAACGGCTTTGTAAGTGGGTCTGCCACATTATCTGTGGAGTCGACTCTCTTGACCTCGATGTAACCCTTCTCGAGGTAATCGCGGATGAGGTGGTATCGCCGCTCAATATGCTTGGATTTCTGGTGAGACCTTGGCTCCTTAGCAAGGGCTATGGCGCCATTGTTGTCACAGTACAGAGGAATGGCATCTGATGGCATTACTTCGATTTCTATAGCAAACTTCTTGTACCAGAATGCTTCCTTCGCAGCCTTCTGATGCAGTGATATATTCTGCTTCCATGGTGGAATCTGCTATCATGGTTTGCTTGAAACTCTTCCAGCTGACAGCACCATCCATTGCACACAAACAGACTCTCAGATGTCGACTTTCGATCATCTATATCGGACATGAAATCCGAGTCTGTGTATCCCTGGACTTGGAGTTCTCCATTACCAAAGACCAACATCATATCCTTAGTTCTTCTCAAGTACTTAAGGATATATTTCACAGAAGTCCAGTGTTCTTCACCTGGATTTGACTGATATCTGCTTGTGACACTCACAGCATGGGCTATATCAGGTCGTGTACATAGCATGGCATACATGAGGCTCCCTATTGCAGAAGCATAAGGGATCTTGCTCATGCGTTCTATTTCCTCAGGTGTGCTAGGGCACATCTTCTTGGAAAGATGAATACCATGTCTGAAGGGTATTAATCCCCTCTTAGAGTTTTCCATACTAAACCTCTTTAGTACTTCCTCTATGTACATCTTCTGTGAAAGTCCTAGCATCCTATTCGGTCTATCCCTATAGACCTTAATTCCTAGAATAAAGGATGCTTCACCTAGGTCTTTCATGGAGAATTCCTTGGACAACCATATTTTGACTGTCGTCAACATGGGAATATCATTCCCAATAAGGAGGATGTCATCCACGTACAATACGAGGAAGACAACAACAGCGCTCCCACTGACCTTTTTGAAGAACACATGGTTCCTCTTCATTTTTGATGAAACCAAACTTTTTGATCACATCATTGAAACGAGTGTTCCAGCTCTGAGATGCTTGCTTAAGTCCATATATGGACCTTTGCAGCTTGCAAACCTTGTGATCAGTATCACTGGATGTGAAACCTAGCGGCTAGTTCCATATAGATATCTTCCTCAAGATATCCATTTAAGAATGCCATTTTCACGTCCATTTGCCATATTTCATAATCGAAATAGGCTGCAACGGCAAGCAATGTGTGGATGGATTTTAGCATAGCCACTGGGGAAAAGGTATCCTGATAGTCAATGCCTTCGCGTTGACTATAACCTTTTGCCACTAGTCTAGCCTTGAATGTCTCCACATTTTCATCTGCACCAATCTTTCTCTTGAAGATCCATTTACACCCAATAGGTACTATACCTTCTGGTGGATCTACCAAGGTCCAGACTTGGTTTGAGTGCATCGAGTCAATTTCTGACTGCATTGCCTCTAGCCATTTCTCAGAGTCGATATCTGATATCGCCTCATTGTAGGTTTTGGGATCATCACCATGAGCACCATTACCTACGAGGAACATTTTCCTCTACTTCCTTTGAAATAATACCTAAGTATCTTTCAGGGGGATGGAAAACTCTTTCTGATCTACGAGGTGGAGGAGGTAGTGTTCTTATTGGCTCAACCTGATTTGGTTCCAATTGGTCCTTAGCTCATTGTACTTGTGAGACTTTCTCATCAAGCTTAATCTGCTTTCCAATGCCACTATCTTGAATAAACTATTTTTCAAGAAAGATGGCATGTCGACTCACAATCACATTGTGGTCTTCTGGAATGTAGAAATAGTATCCTAATGACTCTTTAGGATATCCTATGAATCGAGCTCTGAAAGGACCTAAACTCTAACTTGTCCGCTTGTTGTCTTTTGACATGAGCCGGACAACCCCAAATTCTGAGATGACTCAGACTTGGTTTCTTACCATGCCATATCTCATACGGTGTGGTAGGAACGGTTTTAGAGGGAACCCTATTCAGTAGATAAATTGAAGTTAACAATGAGTGTCCCCAAAGAAAATCAGAAAGGTCTGTGAAGCTCATCATGGATCGGAACCATATCCAATAGAGTCCGATTTCTCCATTCTGAAACTTCCGTTGAGTTGAGGTGTTCCTGGTGGAGTCCATTGAGAGACTATGCCATTTTTCTTCAGATAGTCTAGGAATTTTTGGCTAAGGTATTCACCTCCTCGATCTGATCGAAGAACCTTAATGGGTTTTTCAGTTTGTTTTTCTACTTCATGTCTGAATTCTTTGAACTTTTCAAAAGCTTCAGACTTGTGTCTCATAAGATACACATACCCATACCTAGACAGATCATCGATAAAGATAATGAAGTAGATCAAAATTGCCTCTAGCCGGCACATCAAATGGGCCGCACACATCAGTATGTACTAGGGCAAGGAGATCTGTGGCCCTTTCCCCATGTCCAACAAAAGGGAGTTTAGTCATTTTGCCTTGAAGACAAGATTCACAAGTTGGATATGACTCGAAAGTCAATGGACTCAATAGCCCATTTTTCTCCAATTTGTTGATCCTATCTTCTGCTATATGACCTAATCTTAGGTGCCATAGATATCTATCATTTGGACTATCCCTAGGTCATTTGGCATTCACATTTTGCTCGATAGTTAGAATAGGTACATCAATATGTAGTTGATAAAGACCATTAATAAGAAAACCATTTGCAATTTTATTTCTTTCATAAAGAATGTTACAATGGTCCTTAAAGAAGGTAATCACATAGCCTTCTTGTGCTAAGCATGAAACAGAAATCAAATTCCTGCTAGCTGCAGGCACATAATAACAGTCTTTCAAAACTAAGTCTAAACCAGATGGTAATCGAAGAGGGTATGTTCCCACGGCTACTGCAGCAACTCTTGCTCCATTACCGACGCGTAGGATCATGTCTCCATCCCTCAACCTCCTGCTATCCTCAAGACCCTGCATGAAAGTGCACAGATGAGCACTAGAACCAGAGTCAAGCACCCAACTGGATGCAGAAGAAATTATAAGGTTAGACTCAATAACGAGCATACCTCCAGAAGGACCTTCCTTCTTGTTCTTCAGGGTGGCCAGGTAAGTAGGGCAGTTCCGCTTCCAATGGCCGTCACTGTTGCAATGGAAACACTTTTCTTTGACAGCGGCCTTCTTCTTCGGCTCTGCCTTCTTCTTCTTTGCTCCTTCCACCTTTTGCTTTTTCACAGACTTCTTTTTCTTTCCAGAAGACTTTCTTTTGGAAGAAGTCCGTTCCATAGCAAGAACTGAGCCTTTAGAACCTTTCATAGAAAGCTCAGCGGTGACCAGCATGTTCATTAACTCGGCCAAGAAATTTTGAAGTTTATGCATGTGGTAATTCATGATGAATTGCCCATATGCATTAGTCAAGGATTGCAGAATAATATCATTCTGTAGATCCAAGTCTAACTTCACACCGAGCTTCTCAAGCTCTTCCAAGTCCTTGATCATCATCAGACAGTGATCTTGGACTGACTGCCCATCATGCATCTTAGCCTTAAAAAGTTATTTCCTGACTTGATACTTGGCTGCGCGACTCTGTTCACCAAACATCTCCTACAGGTGAGCCAACATTTGGCGAGCAGTTTCGATATCTTCATGTTGGTGCTAGAGCTCATCAGACATCGAGCCCAACATGTAATATCTGGCCTTATTATCTTCGTCTATCCATTTTTTTAGAGACGCTCTCTATTCAGTGGATGGACGGGCTGGTAAGGTGGGAGGATTCTGATCCAATACATGGGTTAACTTCTCAAAATCCAAAATGATTTTGTACTTTCTGAGCCAATCTTTATAATTGGTCTGGTCAATCTATGTGTGTCCAGGATACGTGCCAATGGGTTGGACACAAAAATTTTTCTATAGAGAGTCAAAGATTCTAGTTAGATACTGTAATTATGACTTGACCAATTTATTTAGGGATTTTATTTTTAAACAAATTAGCTTCCACTATTTTTTTGGATCCCTACACTCCCTTTGTAGAGATGTGAAAATCTCCATGATTAATGATTTCTTAGTGGGTGGTGCGGTCTCACCAACTGACTCATCACCTCACCTAACAGTTATTGGTGATGGGTTAGCCAATGAGTGAACAACTCTTATTCAATGATTCTCTAATCATGGTGCACCCAAACTTGGTCTCTAATTCATGAATCTCACCATATCTGGAATATTGATCCACTCCTTAGTTAAGTCAGACCCACCATTTGCATAGACTGGATTTCTAATTGAGTCTCTCACCGTATCCAAAATATTGAGCCCAACTCATCCTCCAGCCCATAGCATCCAATGCCTAATAGACATGGTTGCATCTTCTTGGTGCAACTGAAGCCACTGTATCCAGCTGAGAACAATCAACCCCGGGAAGGGCCCGCACATCTACAATGGTGGAAGACCTCAGACTTAATCTTTTCTTAGGGAGAATTGATTCAGGTCTCATTAAACTAGACTTGTCATAGTCATAACAATTATGACTAACCTAGTGGCATGGGTTAGCTTGGATTATTGACCACCTCAAATCAGAACTGTGTCAATAGATATGGCCAGGTAAGTGAGACCGGTGGAAGGATATGCCATTAACTCGTACAAGAACGCATTCAGGTCGAGTAGCTCCCAATTAAAAACCAGTCGGTCGTATGTGCCAAACTTACCTTAGACACCAAATTGTTGAGTCAGAACCAATTGGGTTAGCCTACAATCCAGACTCTAACCTCTGAGCCTAATTAGGTCTTGCTTGATCGTGACTCGATCTTGACCCAGACTTAATCCTATTAGGCTGGTCAATTTAAGCATTGTTGATCCCATCTAACCAACTCTTGATTCGGTTTGATCAACCGCTTAGACCTAATTGAGCTACCCAAGCCCGAACCCAATATTATGAATATGTCTTAGATCTAAAATTCTCAATTTTAGACCTAATTAATATTCTATTAATCTTAATTCTTAATTAAGTAGGGTTCATAAATAAAATATGCACAATAAATCCTAAGATTTCAGGATCTAGGGTTTTGCAGAAAGTAAGTTTTGGGTTTCTGATTAAGGATGAACACGCAGCACCCCTACACGTCATAAGAACACCCCATCGGATGGGAGGAGAGGGCCTTTAAATCCTTCTTCATTCTTATGACCGGACGGCTAAGAGGAACACCTTAATCAGGAACATGTAATACTACAAAATAGTTTTAGATCTATATCATATATCTCATATACAAATTAGATCTAATTATGGCATATTTTGCATACATCTCATGTATCGAATCATGCATATTTTTAGATCTAAATTATCTCATAATAATCTAAAAAATTAGATTTAAATTGATCTTATCAAAATAAACTCTAATCTAGATAACTTTGTAGAACTATTCTACAACTAGTCTAGACATGCATCAATCATATCTCATATGATGTTAAAATTAAATAATTTTTATTTGCTATTTTTTAGATATTATTATAATAATTATAATATCAAAAAATAGTGAATAAATGGATTTAAAATATGATTTAATCAAATTAAATTAAAAATATGCAAGACTATTCTATATAACTATTCTATTTTAGAACTAGTCATGCATATTTTCTAATCTTGGATCCAAATCATTTAATTTTAATTTTTCTAATTTCAGATCTGATCACATCTCATGTGATATCTAAAATCACTTATTTTCTAATTAAAATAAATTTAGAATCAAATCTAAATACTTTAGAACCTTGGCTCTGATACCAGTTGAAGGGAAATTCTGATTTCCCGGACCAGGTTCATTCAGATCTGATCAGATCGAGAGATATATTTCAAAAAAAATTTTCTTTGATCTAGATTAGATCTAAAATATTTTAAATTTAATTTTTATTATTTTAATAATTAAAATAAATTTAGATAAATTAAATTAAATTTAATTTATCTTAACGTAGGGTAATCCTATTACCCATTGATGATCTTGTAAGCAGCGGAAGGTTCTGGATCTAGCCACGCAAGTGCCTGGCCTCTACCAGTATCCACTCGGATTGGTTCTGGAGATCCTCTTCTTCTCTATCATGTATGAAAAAATCAGATCTGAATCTGATTTGAAGGATCTTCAAAATAGCTTTCGAAGATTAGCAGTTGTCCTTTGCAGCAGCGCAGCCTTCAAGCTCTCTATCACCTTTCTCTCATCTGGATTGCACCAACTTGGATCCCAAAATACTTTAGGCATGGAGAGGAGAGGGAGAAGATGGGCTTGGCATGGAGGAGGAAAAGAGAAATAGCTTTAGGGCATGGAGAATTCAATTTTTTTTTTTGAGTTGGGCGCAGGATCTTATTTATAGACTATGCGTGATCCAAGTCCTCTTCTTTCCAACCAATCATAACCCTTTGTGAAATCTGATCTAAATCTGATTGGTATAGAGTCCCCTAGATTCATCCTTAAATGACATCTAAGACCAGTCAAACTTGGTTCTTAGGAGAAGTCTAATCAGAATCCAAAAAGGAGATGGAGTCTCTGTCCAACAGGGACTCCTAGGCGACTCTAGCTTGGGCACACGCCAAGGGTGGCATACACCCTCTTCTTTGCCAGGTTTTGGCAGGGACAAGCCCCCACCAGCTCTTCAATAGGTGCATGACACGTGGATAGAAGTCAAAGTGTCAATGGTCAATATTTGACCAGTCAAAGGTCAACTTTTGACCAATGTCAAAGGACGAGAAATGGCAGGTGACCAAAAATGGTAGGTATTGTCTTACAAAATAAGACAACCCTTTTCTAACCTAGATAAGCTTCAGTCAGACCAAGTGAAGGCCTCTAATCAAGCACAAACTTCTTTGGCTCAGTCAGGATAACTATTTATGATAGTAAAAGAAGAACGTTAGGTTCAATCGAGTGCTAGCATGATTTTCCTTGAACCTAATTGAATCTCATTCAGATCAATTGAACTGGATTAGTTCAATTGATGATCACCAGATTCAAACCTTTGTTTGTGTGACCCAGTTAGGTTTAGTTCTGTATGGTAATGGGATATGTCATGATCTCTATCATCGACATCATCGAAACTCCTTTCGATGGATCAGAACTTTTCTGATTCGAACAGCTAGAATGATCGATCATCTAAATCATTCTAATTGCTCCCAAAATCCACCAGTGACACCTAGCAGTATATGGTGGCAACCCATCAGAGCTGAAATGTGAACCTCTTGGTGCAGCTACCTGTGTGATTAAGTTCTTCTATCTTGAGCCTCCGATCAGATTAGGGTTAAGGTGAACTCGTCAAACCCTAGTTTCTATCATATGATGTAATCAATTCGATTCAAGTCCGATGTGAAAAACCTAAATAGAAACTCTTTCTATTATTTCACTCTGCCATGGCCATGGGCTTCTGGACTTGATTCTCATGATCATCATAGGGCTGCTCCTCTACCATCGAGGTAGATAGATTCCATCTTGATGCAATCCAGTTCCTACAATGAACATGCTATAGCCAACATACACCTCAGGATTCTGAATGGCTAGGAGATCGAGTTATGGTGTAGTCAAACTATAACACCCTCAAGGTGAACTACCGATGCACCTCAGGTCAAAGAACCAGACACACTACTGCAGCATCAAGTCAGTCATTGACGAGAAGGTAGACTTCCTAATAACTACTCGAGATGGTCACGCTCAGTGCTCTCATTCTCTAACGAGTACCTGTAATCTCACTCTGATGTCTCCGCATCGTAGACTCAAGACTCATCTACTAAAGAGAAGCGATTGTACATGAACCTTCCAGATCAATCACCATCTTCGTGATGATCCTATGGTCCGGAGCATTTTATGAGTTAATAATGATTATTCATGTCTTAAATTTTCAACTCTTGAAAATATGAATTATCATTATGATTAATTCAAAGAATGTATCACAAATACCAAATACACATATGAGATAGAAAATAATCCATTTTATTGATTATAGTCAAAATTATAATTTTGCCCCTAGAAGTGTATTACAAGTGTCAGCCAATTCTAGCTTCTAGGGCACATATATCTAACATCCTTTATGCAAATATTATAAGTAGTGTGATGTATACTATGGTGTATTGTAGATCAGATATAACACATGCTGTGAGCATGGTTAGTAGTTACATGGCTAATCTTGGGAAGGAACACTGAAAAGCATTGAAATGGATATTGAGATATCTGCATGAAATAAGAAATTATGGTTTGGTGGACAGCCGGGAGGATTTGAAGAATAATCTATGAAGATGTGTGAAGGTTCAGGTCCTCTAGAAGGATTTGTTGATGCAAATTATGCTGGTGATCTTGATACAAGGAGGTCTACTACTAGATACCTCTTCTGCGTATATGATGAACCAGTGTCTTAGAGATCAATCCTTCAGCCAATCATGGCCTTGTCTACCATAGAGGTCAAGTACATTGGGATAACGGAGGCTACAAAGGAAGCCCTTTAGCTTAGAAGGCTGATTGATGAGTTGGGGGTGGAGTAGAGTAAGGTTACACTATTCAGTGATAGTCGGAGTGCTCTGTTGTTGTTATAGAACCTAGTCTATCGTGCGCATACAAAGCATATAGACGTTTGGTACTATAGGATCCGAGAGCTGATGGAGGAAGATGAAGTGGAACTGATGAAGGTCCATACCAAGGAGAATCAGTTTGATGCACTCACGAAGGTACTACCTAGAGATAGCTTTTAGAGATGTGTGGCACAGATGAGTCTATTGAGATGAGATGAGTTCACAAGGACTTGGAAGTATCAAGATGGAGAATGTGAGCTTAGAAGTGGCACCCCCAAGTCTTGGAAACATGAGAAGATAGGTCATGAGAAGATGGGAGCGAGCCGAAAGAAGAATTAGTCTTAATAGTAAAGATAAGAAATTGGGCCGGCTCACTCTAAGACTGAGCCAGCTCAGTTGAAAACTAGGTCGGCTCAGTCTAGGACTGGGTCGACTAGGTCCCAGAGAAAAATTCAGATAGAGAGCAGTATTTTTGAGCTATTGGTATGGTACACAACTGGGTCGGCTCAGTCCCGGCTCAGTCTGGGACTGAGCTCAGTCTGGGACTGAGCTGACCCAATCGCAGGTTAACTAGCTCAGTCTGAAATAGGATCGACTTAGGTTTTATGGATTATTATTTTGTGTACGTGGATTGTTTGGGTTTGCAGAGTTTTTCTAAGAGCTTGAGCTTGATCCTTTGTAAAGTATATATATAGGTCAAGGTTGTAAGAGTGCTGAAATATACTAAATAAAAGCTCTTTTCTCATAAAAATCTCTTCCTCTCTTCTTTTCTATTTCTTGATTTATTTGATCATGCTTCCATAGAGATCTCTAAGAAGTACTTTTTTGATTGCTTGGCTAGTCACTGGCGACCACACTGATCCATATGGGAAGAGTGCATATTTCCAATACCACTTCTAGTCTGGCTACTAAAAGCATTACCCTGCTCCTCCAAGTGGCCCAAAGAAATCAAATTCTTTTTCAACTCCAGTACATGCCTGATATTTGATAATGTATGAATGATCCTTTCATACATCCTCATCCTGATAGAGCTAATTTCAACTACTTTGCATGGGTGATCATCTCCAAGACTGACACTTTCATCATCGGCCTTCTGGTAGGTAACAAACTACTTTCGATGAGAAGTATAATGGTACAGACATGTTGAATCTAATATCTACATAGTATCATACTCTGTGGATCCATCTGATACAACTAGCAGGTCTCCTCCACTGCTCATAGAAGCTATATCATCTTCCTTACTAGCCTTCCTTTTTTCTGATCTCAAAAGGGGACAATCTCTTCTCAGGTGTCCAAGCTGATGATATTTATAACATTTCAATATCATCTTCCTCTGATCTCGAGACTTTGATCTGCCCTTGAATTTTTCTCTTATTTTCTTCTTTGATCTTTCCTGTCTTTCGTTCACAGCCAAGATCTCAGACTTAGGGTCTTTCTTGCAGATCTTCTTCCTTTGCTCATTTGATCTGAGCACACCAACAACCTCTTCATAGTTTAGGGTCTCCTTCCTGTAAACTAGAGTTATTGTGAGACCATCATATAAACCTGGGAGAGAACATAATAGTAGCAATGCTCGATCCTCCTCATCGATTTTCACATCCAAACTCATCACCTCAGAACACACCTGATTGAACCTTTGAATATGTGCAACAAGATCTCCGCCTTTGGACATCCTTAGATTATATAGCTATTTCTTCAACCACAGCTTGTTCGTCATATTCTTCCCCATGTATGTGTTCTCCAGTCTCTCCCAGAGCCCCTTTGTCGTAGTCTCTGTGCAAACCTCGGATAAAACCTGATCAACCAAGCACATCCAAATTATGCTAAAAGCAATTTTCTCCAACTCTTCCCAATTCTCAGCACTGATCTTTTCTGACCTTTCTTTTTGATGCATACTAATCTATAGCTATGGCAAGTGCACCAGTCGATCAAGTAATAAAGTAAATGAGTAGAGTATCATCCCTAGAGGATTGGAAAATAAGTACTGAAAAGCTCTTTCCTATACTTTATTTAAAAGATCGATTTATGAGAATAAGAAATTAAAGAACAACATAAAGAAATAATCAAAAATTTTAAGAAAATAGAGAGAGTGTAATTATTAGGATTTTAAACTTAAGAGCAATGTATTACTAAGGCAATCGGATTCACCAACTCAGTTAATACAATATTCAAGTTATTAGATTAATTTTATTTCATGTGACGGTGGAGTCTCCTAATTTATTCACTACCCTTTGGTCCAAGCATAGCAAAACTATCAATATTTATTAATTATCCTTTGGTATAGATGTAATTTAAATAAATATTAATACATTAAGTTTTGTAAAACCCTCTAATTAAAATACGCTACGTCCAAAGCACACTAAAATTTCTGCATGCATATGAATTCTAATTTGATTCATAATACAAGGTATATAATCAAGAAGCAATAACATAGATGTACTTAGTCCGTAACATCTATGTTCATCAAGTTAATTAGAAGATGGCCAGTAATCTAAAAGCATTAAAATCATATTTATATACTCCTCATGAATAAAATTTAAAATTTAAAATAAATCACACTGAATATTGCATCAAAAGAGTGGCTACACCTTAGCCTTAGTAAAAGAAAATTTAGTTCATGATAACAAGTTTAGTAAATAAAATTTTAGACTATAATAAAAACTCCTTGATTGTCTTGATATATTTATCCTTTTAGCCTTTCTATCTCTGATAAACATCATAAATTCACCAATAAAAGTATTAATTTATCAATTAATTTATATTAATTTTTAAGAATTAATAATCAATTTATATATAATTTTTGAAAAATTCATATTTTTATTAATTAAAAAATTAATTAAAAAATAATAAAAATTAATAAAAATTAAAAAATAAAATTTTATTATCAATAGAAAGAGCTCATTTTTCTTGATCACAACG
This sequence comes from Cocos nucifera, assembly GCA_006176705.1. Taxonomy (NCBI): domain Eukaryota; kingdom Viridiplantae; phylum Streptophyta; class Magnoliopsida; order Arecales; family Arecaceae; genus Cocos; species Cocos nucifera. The sequence goes on from QRFJ01001780.1 coordinate 20,169, forward strand.
AAATAAATTTCAAGTAAAACGGAGCTAAAATGAAAAAGATATGAATTTTTAAAAATATAAAATAAATAAAAATTAAATAAAAAAAGAAAACGGCTCAGCCGGCTCCGCAAGCCGAGCCACCAAGCCAAGCCGAGCCATCAAGCCGACTCAGCCGTTGAAGCCATCAGCCGGTCCACGATCCAGGCGTGGACCGCCAGCTCAGCAAATTCCGGCGAATCAGAGATTGCCACGTGGTGGACCTAGACCCCTTAAGGGTCTACAGAAATTTATCGCGGCTCACAAGGGTAATTCAGTCTTTTCGTCCGACAACAGCGGCGCTGATTGGTTGCGGTGTGCGGTGCGGCCGGTCCACGCGGTCCATGGGAACAGTTATTGCGCGATCGGACGGATGTGGTTGTTTGCGGTCAGGATCGGACGGCTGTGGTTGCTTTCCGAATTTTATTCAGATACAAACATCACGCGGATCACCATCGGACGGCAGCGCTCGATCCAGGCGATGATCCGACGGTCCAGAACGCTGCCGGCGGTGATCAAGACTCCCGAAGCGCGATTTGCGGCCAGATTTCCTCGATCAAGCGCGATCCAACGGCCAGAATTTAATCCGACCCGATCTGAGCTTATCTGCATCCGATTTTGATGATTTTTGGACCGTTGGATTCCTGTTGAACGGCTGGATTTTATCAGATTTATCAGAGTCATATCAGAGCTATTTTGATTCAAATTTTATCCAAATTTCTTTGTATTTTTATGATTACAAAGGCTATTAGTCCCATATTGCCTTTAGAAAAAATATCCAGCCCTCCTAGCTCTATAAAAAGGACCCCAGGCCATCAAAAATTAATATCTCCGATCAAGGTGAAGCTTTGGTACAGGGCGAAGCCAGGCTATGGGTTAAAGGCTGATCAAGGTGAAGCTTTGGTACAGGGCGAAGCCAGGCTATGGGTTAAAGGCTGCTTCGAAGCAACGGGTGCCGAGAAGAAGAGCCGAGCTTCTACACCATCTTTCTGCCAATGCCGATCCAAGATCAGAGATCAGGCTATTTTATTTTATTTTTTTCTTTTTAAATTTTATGTATTTAAATTCTAAAATTTTAGTTAATAAAAATTTTATTTTTATATTTTAATTTCTTGCTTTTTATTTTTATTGTAATTTAATTTCTGCACTTTAAATTATTGCTTTGCAAGTAGATGCTAAGATCTAACTAGTAGATCTTAGTACCAAGTTTAAATTCCTGCATCTTTTAATTTTTATTTTCAATTTTCCGACTTCACTTTTGATTTCCAAAACTTTCAAATCATTTTCTTTTTCTTCTTCAAAAAAAAATCAAAGATTTCAAATCTAAAAACACTACCTTCCCTGTGGATTCGACCCGACTCACTACTATCTACGCATTTTTTCAATAATTTTAAGAAGTCGGATTAAACTGATAAACACGGTGTCTTAACGACAGCATCGCGTCCCTATCAAGTTTTTGGCGCCGTTGCCGGGGAAGGAATAGATGCTATTTTTTTTTTGATTTCTTTGATTTTTTTTGTAAATTAAATTATAAATAAAATTTTTTTAATATTGCTTACTAATTTTTTTTATTTATTTTGTAGAAAAAAAAAAGAAAACAAAGAAAGCAATCAGAAGTTTTGCCTGGTGAGATCAATCCTAACCCTAGTCCTCTTTTCTTTTTATTTATTTATTTATTTATTTTATTTTTAAATTAATTTAAAAAAATATTCCATTTAAACCTAATTAAAAGCCTCATGATAAGATTAGAAATCCCTAACTGTTTAGAGCATGCATCATATTAGTTTTATTTTTATTTTTTTTTATTTTTATTTTTTTTGGTGATTGCTGGAGGCAAGGTAAGCCTTTCAGAATTCAATTAGTTGCATGCATCTAGTTTAAATTGCATAAAACCCTTTGATTGAATTTTTTTTTTTTCGTGCATATTCATATTAAATCAAATTAAGGGCACAACCCAATTAAACAAGATAAGGTGGGGATTTGATCACCCTTCCTTAGCCCACAAACAACCAACCAGCATCCTGCATTGACCTAAGCCTTTAATTTTAAAATCAATTAGACATCAACCCTAGGAACTCGAGCTCAATAGGACAAGGAATCCTAAGAGTTGAACCGGGTTAGGATAAGTCAATTTGACTGGTGTCTAGGAAAGTGGTTCAGGGACGATTGGGCCCGAAGGAAGGTGGTTTCTAATTGGTTCCGTTCGCTTACCTGGCCAAGCACAATTGGTGTCTAAGGCAAGCAACGGGGGGACTCCCACCGAACCTTACACTTACCTGGCTAGTTGATTGGCTAATCCTACACTTGGAGGGCTTGAAGGTGACCTTGGCAGTTAGGAGCTGTCTAGATCTAGGATAACCCTTAGTCAGGATTGATTGACCAACTTGATTGCTAACCAACATCAAACCTAATTAAACCTAATTCTTCTCTTAGTTCTAGGACTCCTTAGGACCTCTTCTTTAGAACTCTTCTTTCTTTCTTCTTTCTTACTCCTCTAAAAATAAAATAAAAATAAAATAAAATAAAAATTAAATTAAACTAACTAAAAATTAATAATTAAATTAAATTAAATTAAATTAAAATTAATAAATAAAAATAATTAAAAAAAATTAATTTTTAATATAATAAAATAATAATAATAATAATAAAATAAAAAAAATATTCTAAAAATTTTTAAACCATACATTAGGGTTACACTAATACATGCATGGTAGGAAATCGCTTTTTCTGATTTAGTTGAACTTAATTGAATGGTTGATTCACATTAAACATAATAATCAAATGGCTAATATGAAATCTAATAGTCCAAAAATTAGATAAAGTTGACCTTCTTGATCAGAAAATAGATCAACTCCTAACCCTAGGTCAACAATCTTCTAATTATCAGGAGAATTATTCAATCTGTGCTAGTCCAACCCATCATGTAAGTGAATATCCTATGACTGCACAGTTTCCATATTTTATCCAAGAACAAGTTCAAGCTACTCAAGGATACTCCAAATTGATTAATGACCCATTTTCAAATTCATATAATTCAGATTGGAGTAACTTTAATTTTTCTTGGACATCCCAACAGACTCAGGCTCAGACCCAAATTTCACTTGAGCAAAATTATCAAAATTATGCCTATAATAATGGTCAGCCTAGTCAGTTTAACCAGCCATCATATTATAATCAGCCTTCATACCCACCTCCTCAACAGACCAATCTAGCTGATGATAGATTTAACCAACTTCAACAATTAATTCTAACTCAACAGCAATCTATCGCCAGACTAGAAGCTCAAATAGGATAATTAGTTGAGTCTAACATGAGGAGAGAACTAGATCAACTACCGAACCTACCAATTTCAAATAACCCACCTAATGACCACCAACCACCTGGATTAAATTATCAATCTAATGTTTCATCTAAGAATCTTCCAATTTGAGAATACCAAAGTAATTCCTGAACTTAAAAGCTATAGGATTCTTATGGACCCATACCAAGACCAGGTGAGAGAGGCTAGTACTGATGCTAGCCAAAATGAAAAATTTAGAGGAACTGGTTAGTACTGAGACTAACCACATAGAAGAACCCAAGCCAGGAATTAGTACTGATGCTAGTTCCAGTTTAAATGAGATAGAAATAAGGGAAAAGAGAATAGATGATTTACCCGAGACTTATAAACCTAATGTCCTATTCCCTTCAACCCTAGAAGCTGGTTCTTCTTATAAAAATCAAAAGGCATGTAATGAAATGTCAATGGAGTTGTTTAAGCAGGATCACATTAATTTACCTCCAGAATTAAAACCGCCTTTAGTCACCATTCCAGCACCCATTGAATCAAACTTAACTCCTAAAACTCCATTCATGAGCATTTTAGAAGAACAAATAGGAGTAATTCTTAATAAACATGGGTCTGAGAATGGAATCATAAAATATATCCCAAAAATTAACAGTGAATATATCAATAATGGGATTAAAAATCAACATCAACTTTCTGAGATTGGCAATCCAAAACCATTGGAATTTGTCAATCCAATATTCGACACAGGATAGTGAGCTACATTGTGTCTGGCTGAAGACGGTAAACTTAGCGCTTGTTGGGAGGCAACCCAATATTTAGTTTTTATCTAATTTATCTTATTTTCTTTTTAGGATAATTTGAATAAGTTGGAGGGAGAGCTCAAATTTGTAAAGGCATGTGCTGGACCAAAAAAATAAATAAATAAATAAATAAATAAATAAAAAATAAAAATATATATATACTGAGTTAGGTGTATTCTTCCATGTTCTTTATTACATCCTTTATTTTTTCTTCTCCATTGAGGACAATGTCGATTAAGTTGGGGGGAGAGGAAAAATAAAAATTTTAAAATTTTAAGTCCTCGAAAAAGTTAGTATTTAGTATTTAGATACTTGATTATGCTTAAGAATCGAATTAAAACTAAGCATTTTTAAAAGAAAATTGATACACAGATCAGAGAATCTATGTGAGATATTGAGGAATCAAGTATTAAGAAAATTCAATAAAGAGTTAAGTCTAGAACATAAAAAAAATTTTTCTTGGAGCATTTCTAATTATTTCTACTAGCATCAAAGAAAAGTCTACTTTTTATAGGCTTGTGTAGGGTAACTATACGTTTCTTCATATAAAAATTTATTTTAATAAAATAGTTTCCAAGTACTTCTCACTGAGTAACCGGGCCTCTTTGCCTAAGCAAGCATTGAGTTTCGCGTCAAAAGGTGGGAAGGGCAAAGAAGCTCGTTGTAAAGCTAGTCTTAACTCGTAGCCTATTTGATTCGAGCTAGTAAGCCCGAGGGGTATTCTATACCTAGTGCCCTAAAGCCAACTGGTTTGGGAGTCATTGGCCCAAGACTCGCTACATGGATCAAATAGAAAGCTTAAGGAGTTAAGACACTCAATAGTGGTACAACGTTAAAAAAAAAAAAAAAAAAAAAAAAAAAAAAAAAAAAAAAAAAAAAAAATATTGGTTTCCCACCGAGTAACCGGGTCCCGTTGCCTAAGTAAGCAATGATATTCGCATCAAAAAGTGGGCAATGTGAAAATAAAAATTAATAAATGAAGGATGGAAGTAGCAATACACCTGCCTATATGAAAGTTTAGACAAATCAGAGATAAAAGTGGAATAATTTAGAAAAAGTTCTGAAAAATTTAATGTTCTTTACTTAATTTTTCTATTGATAAGTATTAATACCCCAATGATATATCTCATTTAAGCTCTACTGAATATCAATGGCCATTTTGAAAATTGCTTAGGTAAAATTCGAAACTCTAAAGTTAAAAGGTATTTAAAACTAAATTCTTTCTTTACTCGAGGACGAGCAAAGCTTAAGTTGGGGGGTGTGATAAGTACATCATAAATTCATCCAATAAAAGTATTAATTTATTAATTAATTTATATTAATTTTTAAGAATTAATAATCAATTTATATATAATTTTTGAAAAAATTCATATTTTTATTAATTAAAAAATTAATTAAAAAATAATAAAAAATTAATAAAAATTAAAAAATAAAATTTTATTATCAATAGAAAGAGCTCATTTTTTTGATCACAACGAAATAAATTTCAAGTAAAACGGAGCTAAAATGAAAAAGATATGAATTTTTAAAAATATAAAATAAATAAAAATTAAATAAAAAAGAAAACGGCTCAGCCGGCTCCGCAAGCCGAGCCACCAAGCCAAGCCGAGCCATCAAGCCGACTCAGCCGTTGAAGCCATCAGCCGGTCCACGATCCAGGCGTGGACCGCCAGCTCAGCAAATTCCGGCGAATCAGAGATTGCCACGTGGTGGACCTAGACCCCTTAAGGGTCTACAGAAATTTATCGCGGCTCACAAGGGTAATTCAGTCTTTTCGTCCGACAACAGCGGCGCTGATTGGTTGCGGTGTGCGGTGCGGCCGGTCCACGCGGTCCATGGGAACAGTTATTGCGCGATCGGACGGATGTGGTTGTTTGCGGTCAGGATCGGACGGCTGTGGTTGCTTCCGAATTTTATTCAGATACAAACATCACGCGGATCACCATCGGACGGCAGCGCTCGATCCAGGCGATGATCCGACGGTCCAGAACGCTGCCGGCGGTGATCAAGACTCCCGAAGCGCGATTTGCGGCCAGATTTCCTCGATCAAGCG
>QRFJ01001780.1:27325-107559 GCA_006176705.1 Cocos nucifera
TGATAAACATCATAAATTCATCAATAAAAGTATTAATTTATTAATTAATTTATATTAATTTTTAAGAATTAATAATCAATTTATATATAATTTTTGAAAAATTCATATTTTTATTAATTAAAAAATTAATTAAAAAATAATAAAAATTAATAAAAATTAAAAAATAAAATTTTATTATCAATAGAAAGAGCTCATTTTTTTGATCACAACGAAATAAATTTCAAGTAAAACGGAGCTAAAATGAAAAAGATATGAATTTTTAAAAATATAAAATAAATAAAAATTAAATAAAAAAAGAAAACGGCTCAGCCGGCTCCGCAAGCCGAGCCACCAAGCCAAGCCGAGCCATCAAGCCGACTCAGCCGTTGAAGCCATCAGCCGGTCCACGATCCAGGCGTGGACCGCCAGCTCAGCAAATTCCGGCGAATCAGAGATTGCCACGTGGTGGACCTAGACCCCTTAAGGGTCTACAGAAATTTATCGCGGCTCACAAGGGTAATTTAGTCTTTTCGTCCGACAACAGCGGCGCTGATTGGTTGCGGTGTGCGGTGCGGCCGGTCCACGCGGTCCATGGGAACAGTTATTGCGCGATCGGACGGATGTGGTTGTTTGCGGTCAGGATCGGACGGCTGTGGTTGCTTCCGAATTTTATTCAGATACAAACATCACGCGGATCACCATCGGACGGCAGCGCTCGATCCAAGGCGATGATCCGACGGTCCAGAATGCTGCCGGCGGTGATCAAGACTCCCGAAGCGCGATTTGCGGCCAGATTTCCTCGATCAAGCGCGATCCAACGGCCAGAATTTAATCCGACCCGATCTGAGCTTATCTGCATCCGATTTTGATGATTTTTGGACCGTTGGATTCCTGTTGAACGGCTGGATTTTATCAGATTTATCAGAGTCATATCAGAGCTATTTTGATTCAAATTTTATCCAAATTTCTTTGTATTTTTATGATTACAAAGGCTATTAGTCCCATATTGCCTTTAGAAAAAATATCCAGCCCTCCTAGCTCTATAAAAAGGACCCCAGGCCATCAGAAATTCAACATCTCCGATCAAGGTGAAGCTTTGGTACAGGGCGAAGCCAGGCTATGGGTTAAAGGCTGCTTCGAAGCAACGGGTGCCGAGAAGAAGAGCCGAGCTTCTACACCATCTTTCTGCCAATGCCGATCCAAGATCAGAGATCAGGCTATTTTATTTTATTTTTTTCTTTTTAAATTTTATGTATTTAAATTCTAAAATTTTAAGTTAATAAAAATTTTTTTTTTTGCATTTTAATTTCTTGCTTTTTATTTTTATTGTAATTTAATTTCTGCACTTTAATTATTATTGCTTTGCAAGTAGATGCTAAGATCTAACTAGTAGATCTTAGTACCAAAGTTTAAATTCCTGCATCTTTTAATTTTTGCTTTTTAATTTTCCGACTTCACTTTTGATTTCAAAACTCTTCAAATCTTTTCTTTTTCTTTTATAAAATCAAAGATTTCAAATCTAAAAACACTACCTTCCCTGTGGATTCGACCCGACTCACTACTATCTACGCATTTTCAATAATTTTAAGAAGTCGGATTAAACTGATAAACACGGTGTCTTAACGACAGCATCGCGTTCCTATCAAGTTTTTGGCGCCGTTGCCGGGGAAGGAATAGATGCTATTTTTTTTCTTTGATTTCTTTGATTTTTTTTGTAAATTAATTATTTTTTTTAATATTGCTTACTAATTTTTTTTATTTATTTTGTAGAAAAAAAAGGAGAAAAAAAGAAAGCATCAGAAGTTTTGCCTGGTGAGATCAATCCTAACCCTAGTCCTCTTTTCTTTTTATTTATTTATTTATTTATTTTATTTTTAAATTAATTTAAAAAAATATTCCATTTAAACCTAATTAAAAGCCTCATGATAAGATTAGAAACCCTAACTGTTTAGAGCATGCATCATATTAGTTTTATTTTTATTTTTATTTTTTTTTGGTGATTGCTGGAGGCAAGGTAAGCCTTTCAGAATTCAATTAGTTGCATGCATCTAGTTTAAATTGCATAAAACCCTTTGATTGAAATTTTTTTTTTTTTTCGTGCATATTCATATTAAATCAAATTAAGGGCACAACCCAATTAAACAAGATAAGGTGGGGATTTGATCACCCTTCCTTAGCCCACAAACAACCAACCAAGCATCCTGCATTGACCTAAGCCTTTAATTTTAAAATCAATTAGACATCAACCCTAGGAACTCGAGCTCAATAGGACAAGGAATCCTAAGAGTTGAACCGGGTTAGGATAAGTCAATTTGACTGGTGTCTAGGAAAGTGGTTCAGGGACGATTGGGCCCGAAGGAAGGTGGTTTCTAATTGGTTCCGTTCGCTTACCTGGCCAAGCACAATTGGTGTCTAAGGCAAGCAACGGGGGGACTCCCACCGACCTTACACTTACCTGGCCTAGTTGATTGGCTAATCCTACACTTGGAGGGCTTGAAGGTGACCTTGGCAGTTAGGAGCTGTCTAGATCTAGGATAACCCTTAGTCAGGATTGATTGACCAACTTGATTGCTAACCAACATCAAACCTAATTAAACCTAATTCTTCTCTTTCTTCTTAATTCTAGGACTCCTTAGGACCTCTTCCTTAGAACTCTTCTTTCTTTCTTCTTCTTACTCTAAAAATAAAATAAAAATAAAATAAAATAAAAATTAAATTAAACTAACTAAAAATTAATAATTAAATTAAATTAAATTAAATTAAAATTAATAAATAAAAATAATTAAAAAAAATTAATTTTTAATATAATAAAATAATAATAATAATAATAAATAAAAAAAAATATTCTAAAAATTTTTTAAACCATACATTAGGGTTACACTAATACATGCATGGTAGGAAATCATTTTTTCTGATTTAGTTGAACATAATTGAATGGTTGATTCACATTAAACATAATAATCAAATGGCTAACATGAATCTAATAGTCCAAAAATTAGATAAAGTTGACCTTCTTGATCAGAAAATAGATCAACTCCTAACCCTAGGTCAACAATCTTCTAATTATCAGGAGAGTTATTCAATCTGTGCTAGTCCAACCCATCATGTAAGTGAATATCCTATGACTGCACAGTTTCCATATTTTATCCAAGAACAAGTTCAAGCTACTCAAGGATACTCCAAATTGATTAATGACCCATTTTCAAATTCATATAATTCAGATTGGAGTAACTTTAATTTTTCTTGGACATCCCAACAGACTCAGGCTCAGACCCAAATTTCACTTGAGCAAAATTATCAAAATTATGCCTATAATAATGGTCAGCCTAGTCAGTTTAACCAGCCATCATATTATAATCAGCCTTCATACCCACCTCCTCAACAGACCAATCTAGCTGATGATAGATTTAACCAACTTCAACAATTAATTCTAACTCAACAGCAATCTATCGCCAGACTAGAAGCTCAAATAGGATAATTAGTTGAGTCTAACATGAGGAGAGAACTAGATCAACTACCGAACCTACCAATTTCAAATAACCCACCTAATGACCACCAACCACCTGGATTAAATTATCAATCTAATGTTTCATCTAAGAATCTTCAATTTGAGAATACCAAAGTAATTCCTGAACTTAAAAGCTATAGGATTCTTATGGACCCATACCAAGACCAGGTGAGAGAGGCTAGTACTGATGCTAGCCAAAATAAAAATTTAGAGGAACTGGTTAGTACTGAGACTAACCACATAGAAGAACCCAAGCCAGGAATTAGTACTGATGCTAGTTCCAGTTTAAATGAGATAGAAATAAGGGAAAAGAGAATAGATGATTTACCCGAGACTTATAAACCTAATGTCCTATTCCCTTCAACCCTAGAAGCTGGTTCTTCTTATAAAAATCAAAAGGCATGTAATGAAATGTCAATGGAGTTGTTTAAGCAGGATCACATTAATTTACCTCCAGAATTAAAACCGCCTTTAGTCACCATTCCAGCACCCATTGAATCAAACTTAACTCCTAAAACTCCATTCATGAGCATTTTAGAAGAACAAATAGGAGTAATTCTTAATAAACATGGGTCTGAGAATGGAATCATAAAATATATCCCAAAAATTAACAGTGAATATATCAATAATGGGATTAAAAATCAACATCAACTTTCTGAGATTGGCAATCCAAAACCATTGGAATTTGTCAATCCAATATTCGACACAGGATAGTGAGCTACATTGTGTCTGGCTGAAGACGGTAAACTTAGCGCTTGTTGGGAGGCAACCCAATATTTAGTTTTTATCTAATTTATCTTATTTTCTTTTTAGGATAATTTGAATAAGTTGGAGGGAGAGCTCAAATTTGTAAAGGCATGTGCTGGACCAAAAAAAAAATAAATAAATAAATAAATAAATAAAAAATAAAAATATATATATACTGAGTTAGGTGTATTCTTCCATGTTCTTTATTACATCCTTTATTTTTTTTCTTCTCCATTGAGGACAATGTCGATTAAGTTGGGGGGAGAGAAAAATAAAAATTTTAAAATTTTAAGTCCTCGAAAAAGTTAGTATTTAGTATTTAGATACTTGATTATGCTTAAGAATCGAATTAAAACTAAGCATTTTTAAAAGAAAATTGATACACAGATTCAGAGAATCTATGAGATATTGAGGAATCAAGTATTAAGAAAATTCAATAAAGAGTTAAGTCCTAGAACATAAAAAAAAATTTTTTCTTGGAGCATTTCTAATTATTTCTACTAGCATCAAAGAAAAGTCTACTTTTTATAGGCTTGTGTAGGGTAACTATACGTTTCTTCATATAAAAATTTATTTTAATAAAATAGTTTCCAAGTACTTCTCACTGAGTAACCGGGCCTCTTTGCCTAAGCAAGCATTGAGTTTCGCGTCAAAAGGTGGGAAGGGCAAAGAAGCTCGTTGTAAAGCTAGTCTTAACTCGTAGCCTATTTGATTCGAGCTAGTAAGCCCGAGGGGTATTCTATACCTAGTGCCCTAAAGCCAACTGGTTTGGGAGTCATTGGCCCAAGACTCGCTACATGGATCAAATAGAAAGCTTAAGGAGTTAAGACACTCAATAGTGGTACAACGTTAAAAAAAAAAAAAAAAAAAAAAAAAAAAAAAAAAAAAAAAAAAAAACATTGGTTTCCCACCGAGTAACCGGGTCCCGTTGCCTAAGTAAGCAATGATATTCGCATCAAAAAGTGGGCAATGTGAAAATAAAAATTAATAAATGAAGGATGGAAGTAGCAATACACCTGCCTATATGAAAGTTTAGACAAATCAGAGATAAAAGTGGAATAATTTAGAAAAAGTTCTGAAAAATTTAATGTTCTTTACTTAATTTTTCTATTGATAAGTATTAATACCCCAATGATATATCTCATTTAAGCTCTACTGAATATCAATGGCCATTTTGAAAATTGCTTAGGTAAAATTCGAAACTCTAAAGTTAAAAGGTATTTAAAACTAAATTCTTTCTTTACTCGAGGACGAGCAAAGCTTAAGTTGGGGGGTGTGATAAACATCATAAATTCATCAATAAAAGTATTAATTTATTCAATTAATTGATATTAATTTTTAAGAATTAATAATCAATTTATATATAATTTTTGAAAAATTCATATTTTTATTAATTAAAAAATTAATTAAAAAATAATAAAAAATAATAAAAATTAAAAAATAAAATTTTATTATCAATAGAAAGAGCTCATTTTTTTGATCACAACGAAATAAATTTCAAGTAAAACGGAGCTAAAATGAAAAAGATATGAATTTTTAAAAATATAAAATAAATAAAAATTAAATAAAAAAAGAAAACGGCTCAGCCGGCTCCGCAAGCCGAGCCACCAAGCCAAGCCGAGCCATCAAGCCGACTCAGCCGTTGAAGCCATCAGCCGGTCCACGATCCAGGCGTGGACCGCCAGCTCAGCAAATTCCGGCGAATCAGAGATTGCCACGTGGTGGACCTAGACCCCTTAAGGGTCTACAGAAATTTATCGCGGCTCACAAGGGTAATTTAGTCTTTTCGTCCGACAACAGCGGCGCTGATTGGTTGCGGTGTGCGGTGCGGCCGGTCCACGCGGTCCATGGGAACAGTTATTGCGCGATCGGACGGATGTGGTTGTTTGCGGTCAGGATCGGACGGCTGTGGTTGCTTCCATGATCCGATTTTATTCAGATACAAACATCACGCGGATCACCATCGGATGGCAGCGCTCGATCCAAGGCGATGATCCGACGGTCCAGAATGCTGCCGGCGGTGATCAAGACTCCCGAAGCGCGATTTGCGGCCAGATTTCCTCGATCAAGCGCGATCCAACGGCCAGAATTTAATCCGACCCGATCTGAGCTTATCTGCATCCGATTTTGATGATTTTTGGACCGTTGGATTCCTGTTGAACGGCTGGATTTTATCAGATTTACCAGAGTCATATCAGAGCTATTTTGATTCAAATTTTATCCAAATTTCTTTGTATTTTTACGATTACAAAGGCTATTAGTCCCATATTGCCTTTAGAAAAAATATCCAGCCCTCCTAGCTCTATAAAAAGGACCCCAGGCCATCAAAAATTCAACATCTCCGATCAAGGTGAAGCTTTGGTACAGGGCGAAGCCAGGCTATGGGTTAAAGGCTGCTTCGAAGCAACGGGTGCCGAGAAGAAGAGCCGAGCTTCTACACCATCTTTCTGCCAATGCCGATCCAAGATCAGAGATCAGGCTATTTTATTTTATTGTCTTTTCTTTTTAAATTTTATGTATTTAAATTCTAAAATTTTAGTTAATAAAAATTTTTATTTTTACATTTTAATTTCTTGCTTTTTATTTTTATTGTAATTTAATTTCTGCACTTTAAATTATTGCTTTGCAAGTAGATGCTAAGATCTAACTAGTAGATCTTAGTACCAAATTTAAATTCCTGCATCTTTTAAATTTTATTTTCAATCTTCCGACTTCAATTTTTATTTCAAAATTCAAATCATTTTCTTTTTCTTCTCAAAAAAAAATCAAAGATTTCAAATCTAAAAACACTACCTTCCCTATGGATTCGACCCGACTCACTACTATTTACGTTTTTTCAATAATTTTAAGAAGTCGGATTAAACTGATAAACACGGTGTCTTAACGACAGCACCGCGTACCTATCACTCTCTCTTCTCTTTCTCTTCTTTTTTCTTTTTACTATCTCCCTCATTCTCGGCAACAGTGGGTAGCCCTTTTTTTTTATAGGCTAAGAAGTGGATTTTTGAAAGAAATCCTAACTAAATTAGGTCTAAAACTCTTAACATAAGTCAAATTAAGACCCTGGATGAATTCTAACTATTGGATGTCTATCAAACAATCCAAAAATCACTCAAAAATCATCTTAAGATCCCAAATCAAGTCGAAATTCACTTGGACCATCGAATCAGCCTTGAAGATCAAATTCGGGCCATCAGATTGCGCACAGAGAAGCCTCTGATTCTTAGTTTTAAAGTTAGGATGAATCTCAGCCGTTGGATCTCGATTGGGAGCTGCATCTACCATTCGTTAGCATATGCATTTCGACCGTCTGATCAAATCCCAGTAAAAGGCATCCATGGAATCAGACAGAATTTCTAAGTTGCCCTCTGTAGACCATGCACGAGCCCGATGTTGCATGGACCGCCGCATTCTTCAGCCAATCAGAGCGCGTTTCTCCATGTGAAATCCTTAAAATGCCCTCCAAATGGTCCACCGTGCAGTGCAAAAAATGCTGACGTCAGCTTGGCATTAGCGGGTCGGTCTGCTTGGTGCAGTCTATTGAGCCGATTTTTATGAACTGATTTGAACCGGACCAACTTTTTTTTTTTGAAATTCAATTTTGGGCTCATTTGAAGTCCATTTTGCCTGAAATTTATTTCATCTGAACCAGAAAAATAAGATCTTCATATTGGTGGCCTTCTTTCCTACATACGATTAACAAAAGTATTAATTTCTAAAAAAATAAATTTATTTATTTTATAATTTAATACTTTTATTAGTATATTTTTACCACTTATCATACCCCCCAACTTAGTCATTGCTAGTCCCTTAGCAATGTTTTATTTAATACCATATTTCAATAAGATTATCCATCAAAAAGATAAAATCTAGGACTAAAGGTCAAAAAGTTTAGAAAATACTGCTAACTAAGCATTGAGTTTCAGAAGCAAATTTTTCAGTCAATACAATTAAAAACTTCCTTAGAGTACATCAAAGATCTACAGCACTTATGTTCGTGATAACGAACTTTAGCATTTTGGTGTTAAATTAAAGGACAAAAGTGTCCTCTCTTATCACCCATTTTGGTCAATTTTTTATACATTCTCAATTTTATACTCATGAATTAAGGTAGCTTTCACACTGCCTCCTTTTTTTTTTTTATGTGCCGAGCATCCTGACCTTCCCTTCACCATTTTACGTGAATTTTCATACTTGACCTAGGTGTAGAGACCCAATTACTAGACTTTGGGCAATCTACATATACTCTATCTTTTGCACTTTATTTTTAGGCAGGTAGCTCTTTCCTTAAATTCAAGTTTCTTTGATTAGAATGTATATCAATTACCAATTTTCAGTGATAATTGAATCCTCAGTTGGCCTTATAATCAATACCTACTTTGCCTTGTTAGTGTGCATGTGCAATTAGAAATGCTAATAGTCTTTTAATGACCCAAGTAGGCTACTAAAAGTTGACCATCTAATCTACTTCTTTAATTCGTTACATTCATTAGCAAATAATTCTATCTTTTATCACTTATCTAGTCTATCTCGCTCAAAATTTTCTTCTTGACACATGGTTAAATTTTTTTCTTTTTTTTTTTACCCTCTAACTTATTCTACATTGTCTTAAAGGAGAAAGAAAAATAAAGGGTGCAATAAAGGATAGGAAAGAATATACTTGATTTGGTTCAGTCTGGTTCTTTAAAGCTTTGAAATTTTGCTTGAGCTCTCATTGATTTTTTTCTGCAAAATTAAAAATACACACTAAAGTAGTAAAAGAGCAACAATAAATTATTAAAAAATTAAAAAAAAAGAAAAATGATCAAAACTAAAAAGAAAAGAAATAACCTATCTAGTAGTTCTGATTTATATTCTTCAGCTTGACTTTCTTTGAGTTCTGAGTTGAATCAATCTGGTGCCATGGAATACTTTCATGTTTGATCGAGCCCTCTTTCAATTGGATATTGCTAAATTTTATAGTCTCAAACTAGTTTTCTATAGAATTCTCATATACTAAATTGTCAATAATATCAATTAGAAAATAAGTTTGATTATCATCAGGATGTTCAGTATCTTTGAAAACATTAAAAGTAACTTGTTCATCTTGGATTCTAAGAATTAATTTTTCTTATTGAACATCTATTAAAGCTCTTCTAGTAGCTAAAAAAGGTCTCCCTAAAATAAGAGGTACATCATAATCTTCTTCCATATTAAGAATAATAAAATCAACTGGAAAAATAAACTTGTTTACCTTTACCAAGACATCCTCCACTATACCTCTTGGATATTTGATGGATCTGTCGACTAATTGAAGAGTAATAGTGGTAGGCTTCGATTCTCCTAGACCCAGCTTTCTGAAAATAGAAAAAGGCATGAGATTAATACTTGCTCCTAAATCATATAAAACTTTATCAAAACTACAATCACCAATAATGCAAGGGATAGTAAAACTCCCTGGATCTTTTAGCTTCTATAGTAATTTATTTTGAAGTATTGCTGAGCATTCTTCATTCAAATTTATTCTCTCATGCTCCTTCAATTTTTTCTTATTTGTTAGAATTTCTTTGAGAAACTTGGCATACCTGGGCATTTGAGTGATAGCATCTACAAAAAAAATATTAATATGTAAATTCTTTAATATTTTGAAAAAGTAAGAAAATTTTTTATCTAGATGCTGTATTTATCTCTTTGGGAATGGTAGTGGCAGCACGTAGGGCATCACATTTAGATCGACAAACTGTATACCTGAAGACCATCCATTTGTTGGTTGTTTTGATGACTGACAAATTTTAGTTGATGGTTTCTTATTTATAGTTGGCTCTTCAGTCTCTTTCTTCTAATGTGGTTCCTCTAGATTTGTACCACTTTTTAAGGTGATAGCATTGACTTGCTCCCTCGAATTGGTCTTCGTGTTGCTGGGCAAGGATCCCTGAGGTCTCTCGGAGATTATCTTAGCCATTTGACCTATTTGCATCTCCAAGTTTTGAATTGCTGCTACTTGGTCCCGTCTAAGTTTGGCTTCTAAATTTTTTATAGTTGCTTCTTGGTTTTGCATAAATTTAACCATCAGCTCATTCATGTTGGACTTCTTTTTAGGTACTTGGAATCCTGGGGGTGGCTGTTATGCTACATTTTGATTACTCCACAAGAAATTTGGGTGCTGCCTCCACCCTTGATTATGTGTTGGAGTAGGGATTATTTTATTGCGGCCTAAAAAAATTACCAACATAATTAGCTATATCAGTTGCTTTAGCAAAAGAATTACCTATCTAGCAATTGCTCATATCGTGTCCTCCTCCACACAGGTCACAGGTGATGCTTTGAATATGCATAGCTGTTTCCTTCAAGTTATTGACTTCAACTCTAAGAGCTATAATTTCAGCTAGTAAGGTTGGCACGCAATCTACTCCCTGCACAGCTGCTAGTCTTTTTGGCATCATGCATTCTGTCTGCCATTGATAACTATTTGATGCCATCTCATCGATCAGATCGAAGGCTTCTTCTTCCATTTTTTGGTTAATGGTTCCTCCTGCTACTGCATCAATCATAGAACGATTAGTAGGAGATAAACCATTATAGAAAGTTTGTACCTAAAGCCATACGGATAGTTGATGATGTGGACATCTCCTCAGCAATTCCTTGAAATGCTCCCAAGTCTCATATAGTATCTCCATGTCATCTGCATAAAAGAAGTGATATCGTTGCACATCTTGACAGTCTTGGAAGGTGGAAAGTACTTGATTAAGAATTTTTGGGCTAGGACATCCCAAGTTGTGATGGAACCTACAAGAAGAGAATGAAGCCAACTTTTAGCTTTATCCCATAAAGAGAAAGAAAATAACCTTAATCTAATAGCATCATCTGACACCCCATTAATTTTAAAAGTATCACAAAGTTTAAGAAAGTTAGAAATATGGGCATTCGGATCATCATACACGTGTCCACTGAATTTGATAATTGATTAAATCATCTGGATCATCGTCGATTTTATTTCAAAATTGTTTGCTCGCACAAGCGGTCTCCTGATGCTTGAAGCTGCATTGGCTATAGATGGTGTGATGTAATCATTTAATGGACGATGTACTGATCGAATAGCTTCATGCTATCCCTCGATTGTCATATCTAATCCTAGATTGATGTCGTTAGGATCTTCAGCTGCCACGTTTCTTTCTTGTTGTAGTCTTCTAATGGTTCTTTTAATTTCTAGATCTAAAGATAGTAAGTTACTATGTCCAGTACGTGTCATGCACTGGACAAAATTTTTAAAATAAAGTAAAAATAAAAATTAAAAATAAAATTTTAAAGTAAAGCTAGGATCAAAATTTTAATATTATTTTAGACACAATCCCCAGCAATAGCGCCAAAAACTTGATAAGTACTAATCTATAACTATGACAAGTGCACCAGTTGATCAAGTAATAGAGTAAATGAGTAGAGTATCATTCTTAGAGGATTGAAAAATATGTACTAAAAAGCTTTTTTCTATGCTTTATTTAGAAGATCGATTTATGAGAATAAAAAATTAAAGAACAAAATAAAGAAATAATTAAAAATTTTAAGAAAATAGAGAGAATGTAATTATTAGGGTTTTAAACTTAAGAGCAATGTATTACTAAGGCAATCGAATTCACCAACTCAGTCAATACAATATTCAAGTTATTAGATTAATTTTATTTTATGTGACGGTGGAGTCTCCTAATTTATTCACTACCCTTTGGTCCAAGCGTAGCAAAACTATCAATATTTATTAATTATCCTTTGGTATAGATGTAATTTAAATAAATATTAATGCATTAAGTTTTATGAAACCCTCTAATTAAAATATGCTGCATCCAAAATGCACTAAAATTTCTGCATGCATATGAATTCTAATTTGATTCATAATACAAGGTATATAATTAAGAAGCAATAACATAGATGTACTTGGTCCATAACATCTATATTCATCAGGTCAATTAGAAGATGGCCAGTAATCTAAAAGCATTAAGATCTTTATATACTCCTCATGAATAAAATTTAAAATTAAAAATAAATCATACTGAATATTGCATCAAAAGAGTGGCTACACCTTAGCCTTAGTAAAAGAAAATTTAGTTCATGATAACAAGTTCAAAAATAGCAAATATAATAAAAAGCATAAAGAAATTAGATTGTTTGATTGCTGAAATTGATTGTCCGTCACTCTTGGTGTGGAAAACTTGGTGAAGAAGAAGAGAAGCTCCTTGATCGATGTCTTGATTGTCAGAAGAAGAAAAGAATATAAAAATTAAAAGTCATTCTTTTTCTTTCTCTCAAAAATTTCTCTTCTCTTTCTACCTCTCTCTTCTCTTTCTCTTCTTTTTCTTTTTCTTTTTTTTTACTATCTCCCTCCTTCTTCTCGGGAACAGCAGGTAGCCCTTTTTTTTTATAGGCTAAGAGGTGGATTTTTGAAAGAAATCCTAACTAAATTAGGTCTAAAACTCTTAACATAAGTCAAATTAAGACCCTGGATGAATTCTAACGGTTGGATGTCGATCAAACAATCCAAAAATCACTCAAAATTCATCTTAAAATCCCAAATCAAGTCAAAATTCATTTGGACCATCGGATCAATCTTGAAGATCAAATCTGGGCTGTCAGATCACGCACAGAGAAGCCTCTGATTCTTAGTTTTAAAGTCGAGATGAATCTCAACCGTTGGATCTCGATCGGGAGCTGCATCTGCCATTCATTAGTGCATGCATTTCGACCGTCCAATCAAATTCCAGTGAAAGGCACCCATCACATCAGATAGAATTTTCAAATTGCCCACTGTAGACCATGCGCGAGCCCGGTGTTGCATGGACCGCCGCATTCTTGAGCCAATTGGAGCATGCTTCTTCATGTGAAATCTTCAAAATGCCCTCCAAACGGTCCATCGTGCGCCACGAAAAATGCTGACATCAGCTTGGCATCAGTGGGTCGGTCTACTAGGTGCGGTCAAACCGGATGGTCTGCTGAGCCAATTTTTTTGAACTGGTTTGAACCGGACCAGTTTTTTTTTTGAAATTTAATTTTGGGCTCATTTGAAGTCCATTTTGCCTGAAATTTATTTCATCTAAACCAAAAAAATAAGATCTTCATATTGGTGGCCTTCTTTCCTACATAAGATTGATAAAAGTATCAATTTCTAAAAAAATAAATTAATTTATTTTATAATTTAATACTTTTATTAGTATATGTTTACCACTTATCACTTTTATCAAAACCTTGTAAATCCTCTACTGAACCAACAAGTCCTTTACTCTTTGCTGCCATAAGGTAAAATTTTTCTTATCGTCAAACTTCTCAAAATTCATCTTGAATCCATTTGATCCCATGACTTCAAACAAGTTAAGAACAGATCCCTAACACCCCTCACGATCTCACACACCAGCAAAACTATCCTTCAAAGAAGATCTAACTAGTCCTATATCCTCTTTCCAAACTTCTGTATCACCGTTCCTCCGTGTAAACAATCTCCACCTCAATCTAGAGACAACCATGAAGAAAACTAAAAGTTTTAGGATAAAACCTAGTACAACAGATCTTGGATGTAGTAAATCCTAGGTGTCTTCCTTCCTTCCACGCAACACTGCTCTGATACCAAATATTGAAAATATGCACTCTTTCCACATGGATCAATATGGCCGTCTGCGATTAGCCAAGCAATAAGGATGTACTTCTTAGAGATCTCTGCAGAAACATGATCAAATAAATCAAGAAATAGAGAAGAAGAGAAGAAGAGATTTTCGGAAGAAAAGAGCTTTTATTCAGTATATTTCAGCACTCTTGCAACCTTAACCTATTTTTAGTATATATACTTTACAAAGGATCAAGCTTAAGCTTATAGAAAAATTCTCCAAATCCAAACAACCCATGTACACAAAATAATAACCCACGAAAACTGAGCCGGCCTAGTTTCAGATTGAGCCGACTAACCTACGATTAGGTCGGCTCAGTCCCAGAGTAAGCCGACCAAGTTGTGTACTATGCCAATAGTCCAAAAATGCTGCTCTCTATCTGAATTTTCCTCTAAGACCTAGCCGTCCCAGTCTTGGACTAAGCAGACCCAGTTTCCAATTGAGTCGGCTCAATCTCAGAGTGAGTCGGCCCAGTTTTTGAACTTTACTATTGAGACTGATTCTTCTTCCGACTCGCTCCCATCTTTTCATGACCTATCTTTTCATATTTTCAAGACTTGAGAGTGCCACTTCTGAGCTCACAATTCATTTCTTAGTTATGTCAAACCCACCATTTGCATAGATTGGATTCCTAATTGGGTCTCTCATTGTATTCAAAATATTGAGCCCGATCCATCCTCCAGCCCATAGCATCCAATGCCTAATAGACATGGTTGCATCTTTTCAGTGCAACTGAACCACTATGACCAGCCAAAAATAATCAACCTCGGGAAGAGCCCACACATCTACAATGGTGGAAGCCTTAGACTTAATCTTTTCTTAGAGAGATTTGATTTAGATCTTTTCAAACTTGACTTGGCATAGCCATAACCATTATAACTAATCTAGTGGCATGGGTTAGCTCTATTGTTATCCACCTTAGATTAGGACTGGGCTGACAAATATGGTCAGGTAAGTGAGATCAGTGGAAGGGATATACCATTAACTTGACAAAAATGCATTCGAGTCGAGTAGCTCTCAATTAAAAACCCACCAGTCGTATTTACCAAACTTATCTTAGACACCAAATTATTGAGCCAGAATCAATCAGGTTAGACTATAATCCAGACTTTAACCACTGAGCCTAATTAGGTTTTAACTTGATCAATCACTCATATGACTCGACCTTGACCCAAACTTAATCCTATTAGGCTGGTCAATTTAAGTACTCTTGTTCCCACCTAACCAACTCTTGATTTGGTTTGTTCAACCACTAGACCTAATTGAGCTACCCAAGCCCGAATCTAATTTTATGAATATATCTTAAATCTGAAAATTCTTAATTTTAGATCTAGTATATTTCATAATCTTAATTTTTAATTAAGTTTGGGGTTCATAAACAAAACATGTATATAAAATTCTAGGATTCTAGGATCTAGAATTTTACCGAAAATAAGCTTTGATTTCTGGTTAAGATCGAACGCGCAGCACCCCTACACACCATAAGAACACCCCATCGAATGGGAGGAGAGGGCCTTTACATCCTACTTCATTTTTATGACCGAACGGCCAAGGAGAACGTCTTAGTTAAAAATATGATAAATCTACAAAACTAGTAAGATCTACATCATATATCATATATATATAAATTAATCTAACTAAAAGCATATTTTGCATACATCTTATGTATCATATCATGCATATTTTCAGATCTAAATTATCTCATAAATATTTAAAAAATAAGATTTAAATTTGATCATATCAAATTAAAATTTATTCTAGATGTTGGTGCAGAATTTGGTTGATGCCGGATCAAGCTGGAGTCGAGGAAGACAAGGTCACCATCGATGACCTATAAAATAAAGTCGCATCTGGAGTTGGTGGTGGTGACTGCAGTAGGATCCTCCGATGGTCAAGTTAGCTCTTCTGGCCAATAGAAATGGAGTGCTCAGAGTGGAGTTCGATAGAGTTTCGGAAAGAAAAAGAAAGCTTAGAGAAAATGTATCTAGAGGGTACCTTTTTATAAATAGAGCTTATTGTAATTGTCCTTATAAATGATCGTCGTAACCATTCTAATAAATACCCATCATAATTATCTTGATAAATGCTGATCGTGATTATTTTGATAAATGTCGATCGTGATTATCCGAATAAATACTGATCGTGATTGTCTTGATAAATGACAATCATAATTATCATGATAATTATAATTGTTCAGTAGTGGGATCGCCTGTAGGAACCCATTTGAAGGATTAGTCTATAAGGAGTTTAGCTTTCGTAGAAGCCCGATTAAAGAAGGTGTCCGAAAGGAGTTCGGCTCCCATAAGAGCCTGACTACTGAAGGAGTCCGAAAGAAGTTTGGCTTCCATAGAAGCCCGACTGCTGGAGGAGTTTTGAAGGAGTTTGGCTCCCATAGAAGCCTGATTGGAGGAGTCCGAAAAGAGTTCGGCTCCTGTAGGAGCCCAACTATTGGAGGAGTCCAAAAGGAGTTTGGCTCCTGTAGGAGCCTGACTGGTGGAGTCCAGAAGGAGTTCGACTCTCGTAGAAGGTCGACTATTAGAGGAGTCCAAAAGAAGTTTGGCTCTCGTAGGAGCCCGACTGCTGGAGGAGTCCGGAAGGAGTTTGACTTCCATAGAAGCCCGACTAGAGGAGGAGTCCGAAAGAAGTTCGGCTCCCGTAGAAGTCCAACTGAAGGAGGAGTCCAGAAGGAGTTCAACTTCCATAAAAGCCCGACTGAAGAAGGAGTCTGGAAGGAGTTTGGCTCCCATAGAAACCCAACAACTGGAGGAGTTCGAAAAAAGTTTGGCTCCCGTAGAAGCCCGATTGAAGGAGGAGTCTGGAAGGAGTTCGGCTCTCATAGAAGTCCGACTGAAGGAGGAGTCTAGAGGGGTTTGGAAGGTCGGCCGCTGTGGAAGTTTAGCTGGGGCTCGACCATTATGGAGTTCGATTGGGTTCGGAGTCTAGCTAGAGGAGTTTGACCACTGGACAAGTTCGACCGCTGGAGGAGATCGGGTGGGGTTCGACTGCTGGGGTGAGAATTTTTGATCGAAGCTCTTTCGTGACTACCAGCTACATTAAGCTAAGCACCACTTCGATGGAAGTGAGATTTATCCCCAACAATAGTCCCCCCACTCTCAAGTTTGAAGTTCGAAGGAAGGGAGTACCAAAAAAGTGACTATCGAAGTCTTTTTTCAGACTCTACACTTGTTGAGGTTGAAGTGTGGAGGCGATCTTGTCTCCGATCGAGGTTGAAGGAAATCTTATCTCCTATTGACGTTGAAGTTGAGGCTCGGATGCAATAGGACCATTATTAGGGCCTCTCCTCTCACCTCATCCAAAATAAATGAGGTCTTTGACTTTGCTCACATTAGGACGAGGTTATCCTCCTATTCCTAATAGGCTGTGGGGGCACATAAGGGCCGTTGTCAGGGCTTCTCCCTCCATCTCATCTTAAGTGAACATCTTCAACTTTGCTTGAGTTAGGATGAGGTTTTTCTGCTATTCCTAATGGGCTGTGCGGGTACATAAGGACCGTTGTCAGGGCCTCGTCCCCCATCTCATCTTAAGTGAACGAGGTCTTCGACTTTGCTTGCGTTAGGACAAGGTTCTCCTTCTATTCCTAACAGGCTGTGGGGGCACATAAGGGCCATTGTCAGGATCTCTCCCCCCATCTCGTCTTAAGTGAACGAGGTTTTCGATTTTGCTCATGTTAGGATGAGGTTCTCCTCCTATTCTTAACAGACTGTGGGGGCACATAAGGGCCATTGTCAGGGTCTCTCCTCCCATCTCATCTAAAAGTGAACGAGGTCTTCGACATTGCTCGCATTAGGAATGAGGTTCTCCTCCTGTTCCTAACGGACTGTGGGGGCACATAAGGGCCATTGTCAGGGCCTCTCCCCCATCTCGTCTAAAATGAACGAGGTCTTCGACTTTGCTCGCATTAGGATAAGGTTCTCTTCGTGTTCCTAATGGGCTATAGGGGCACATAAGGGCCATTGTCAGGGCCTCTCCCTCCATCTCGTCTAAAATGAATGAGGCCTTCGACTTTGCTCGCATTAGGACGAGGTTCTCCTCCTATTCCTAACGGGCTATGGGGCACATAAGGGCCATTGTCAGGGCCTCTCCCCCCATCTCATCTTAAGTGAACGAGATCTTCGACTTTGCTCTTGTTAGGATGAGGTTCTCCTTCTATTCCTAACATAGCCACTTTTAATTGCTTCTTTTGGTGTAGAATTTGGTTGACGCCGGATCAAGCTTGAGTCGAGAAAGATGAGGTCACCGTCGGTAACCTGCAAAACAAAGTCCCATCCAAAGTTGGTGGTGGTGACTTTGGTAGGATCCTCCAATGGTCAAGTTAGCTCTTCTAGCCAACAAAAATGGAGTGCTCAGAGAGAAGTTTGGCAGAGTTTCGAAAAGAAAAAGAAAGCTTAGAGAAAACATATCTGGAGGGTCCCATTTTATAGATGAAGCTTGTTGGAACTATCCTGATAAATGACCGTCGTAATCATTCTGATAAATGCCCATCGTAATTGTCCTGATAAATATCGATCGTGATTGTCTTAATAAATGACAATCATAATTATCTTGATAATTATAACCATTCAGTAGTGAGATCGTCTGTAGGAATCCATCTGAAGGAACAGTCTGTAAGGAGTTGGGCTTTCATGAAAGCCCAACTAAAGGAGGAGTCCAGAAGGAGTTCGACTCTTGTAGAAGCCCGACAAGGGGAGGAGATCGGAAAGAGTTTGGCTCCCATAGAAGCCCGACTACTAGAGGAGTCCAGAAGAAGTTTGGAAGGAGTTCAGTTTCCATAGAAGCCCGACTACTGGAAGAGTCTGGAAGGGGTTTGGCTCCCATAGAAGCTCGACTACTGGAGGAGTCTGGAAGGAGTTCGGCTCCCATAGGAGCCCGACTGCTGGAGGAGTTCGAAAGAAGTTTAGCTCCCATAGAAGCCCCTAGAAGGAATTCGGCTTCCATTGGAGCCCGACTGCTAAAGGAGTTCGGAAGGAGATCGGCTTCCATAGAAGCCCGACTACTGGAGGAGTCCGGAAGGTGTTCAGAAGGTCGACTACTGTGGAAGTTTGGCTAAGGCTCGACCATTATGGAGTTCAATTGGGTTCGAAGTCTAGTTGGAGGAGTTCGGCCACTAGACGAGTTCGGCCATTGGAGGAGATTAGGTGGGGTTCGATCGCTGGGATGAGAATTTTCGATCGAAGCTCTTTCATGATTACTAACTGCATTAGGCTAAGCACCACTTCGACGGGAGTGGAATTTATCCCCAACAGCTTCTTTTCTATCATCACACAATTTTTGCACCAAGAAATAATAATGTTGAAATTAACGAGTTTTATTATGGAAAAATTACTGATAGTACATCCTCAAGTTTTCTGAGTTTCAAGATTGTGAAAGCATTATTCCTTCGAGCTCCTTCAGACGATGAATTTCGGGTCGGATGACCTCCACCACCTCATATGGACCTTCCCAATTTGGGGCAAGCTTTCCCTAGTTCTGAGGCTGAGAGACGATGACTCATCGAAGCACTAAGTCCCCCACTCTGAATGTTTTACTTCTGACTCTGGAGTTATAGTACCGGGCCACCATCTGTAGACCACCATCCAAACCTAGGCTTTCTCCCTTTTTTCTTCAAGTAGGTCAAGGTTGACTCTGAGGTCCTATGGGTTGTGTTGCTCATTGTAGGCCATGACCCATGCTGACGGAAGCTTAAGTTCGATCGAGATGACTGCCTCTATTCCAAAGGCCAAGGCAAATGGTGTTTCTCCAGTTGGTAACCTTTGAGTAATTCGGTATGCCCAGAGGACATGGTAGAGCTCGTCCACCTAGGCCCCCTTTGCTCTATCGAGCCTTGTCTTGATGCCTTGCAACAGAGTCTAGTTGGTCACTTCAACTTCCCCATTTGCCTGTGGGTGAGCTACCGATGTAAAGTAGTGGAAGATGTTTAGGTCTTCGCAGAATTTGGCGAACCTCATCTCGATGAATTATCATCTGTTATCGGTTATGAGGGTTCGAAGCAGACCAAATCAATAGACTATTGACTTCCAAATGAAGTCTTGTACCTTAGTCTCGATAATTTTGGCTAGAGGTTCGACTTTGATCCACTTGGTGAAGTAGTCGATCGCGACCAAGAGGAACTTTCATTATCCGGATGCCATCGAAAAAGGGCCGAGTATGTCCATTCCCCACTGTGCGAACGACCAAGGTGAGCTTAACGAAGTAAGCTCGGAGGCTGATTGTCTTTGTACATTTGCATTCTTCTGACAGCGGTCACATTTCTTGACATACTCCATGGAATCATGATATAAGGTCGGCCAATAGTACCCTTGCTAAAGTAGTTTTTGTGATAAGGATCTGGCTTCTACGTGGCTTCCATAAATTCCCTCATGCACTTCCCACAATGCAAAATCAGCCTTTGAAGGTCGGAGACATCTCAGCAGCGGTAGCAAATACGACCTCTTATGCAACCTACCCTCGTACAAAACATACCGGAAGGATTAATTCCTAAGTTTTCGAGCTTCTTTCGAGTCACGAGGAAGGACTCCATCCTTGAGGTAGGCAACCAACGGGTCCATCCAGCTTGGCTCGAGTTCTGTCTACAAAATGACCTGTGATTCCTTTGAGCTTGGGCACTTTAGGGTCTCAAAAAATACTTCTTTGGACAGTTCGATTGGAGCTAAAGTGGCCAACTTAGAGAGGAGGTCGGCCCTTATATTTTCTGCTCTCGAAATCTGACGAATGTCGAAACAGCTGAAGGCTAGAGTCAAGTCTTTTACTTTCTTAAGGTATTTCATCATACTTTCCTCTCGCACTTCATAGCTGCCACTAACTTGGCCGACCACTAATTGGGAATCGCTATAGACTTGAAGCTAATCTACTCTTAATTCTCTTGCAATCTTTAACCCAACGATCAGTGCTTCATACTCAGCCCCATTATTAGTAGCTGAAAATTCAAAGCATAGCGCATACTCGACGACGACTCCCTCAGGGCTGACTAAGACTAACCCCGCATTCAATCCAGCAGAGTTGGATGAACCATCCACGTACAGAGTCCAAAAATCTTCGAGAAGGTCGGTTGTCTCTTTTGGGAAGTTCAGTTGTGACAGCAGAGCACCGATCTAATTCTGCTCAAGCTTGACATCATCAGAAATGGTACACTCCACTGCAAAATCTACTAATATATGGGCTTTGATCGATGGCCGAGATTGATAATTAATATCGAATTCTATGAGCTTGATTGCCCATTTTGCGATTCTTTCGAAAGCATCTATTTGCTGAAGGACTGCCTTTATTGGTTGATCCATGAGGACCGTTATGGTGTGCCCCTGAAAGTAAGGTCGGAGCCTCCTGGCAGCAATTAGAAGAGAGTAAACTAATTTCTCTAGCCTAGAATACCTGATCTCTACATCCCTTAGGTCCCAACTTATGTAGTAGACCGACTGCTGTATCTTCGCTTCCTCCTTGACTAGGACTACTGCCAAGGCTGCTAGGGAGATCACTAGGTACAAGAATAATTCTTCTCCAGGTTTGGGCTTCACCAACAGTTGGGGTGAGCCAAGGTAGTTTTTGAGCTCTTCAAACACCCGTCGGTACTCCGTTGTCTAACAAAAATTCTTTGGTTGCTTGAGAACTTAGAAGAAGGGCATGCATCGCTCAGTCGATCTCGAGATAAAGCAATATAAGAATGCCAACTTTCCAATCAAGCGTTGAACTTCTTTGATTGTCTTTGGGGCGGTCATCTCTTGAATGACTTGGATTTTCTTAGGATTCACTCCAATCCCATGCCTCGACATCATAAACCCCAGAAACTTCCTAGAGGTCATGCCAAAGGTGCACTTGGTTGGGTTGAGTTTCATCTTGTGCTTTTTGAGTGCACTGAAGGTCTCTTCAAGGTTGGCAAGATGGTTCGTAGAAGCTCGACTTTTGACGAGCATGTCATCTACGTACACCACCATGTTGCGGCTAATCTACTCTTTGAAGATCTTGTTGACCAGGCATTGGTATGTTACCCCTACGTTTTTGAGTCCAAAGGGCATAACCCTGTAACAATAAAGACCACGGTTAGTAACGAAAGTAGTTTTCTCCTCATCCTCCGGTGCCATCCGTATTTGGTTATAATCAAAGAAGGCATCCATGAAGGTGAGAAGCTCGTGGCCTGAGGTTGCGTCCACCAGTTGATTGATCTTGGGAAGAGGGTAGCTGTCCACCAGTCTTCTATGGGAGCCGAAATTCTTTCGGACTCCTCATCCAGTCGGGCTTCTATGGGAGCCGAACTCCTTCCAGACTCCTCCAATCGGACTTCTATGGGAGCCGAACTTCTTTCGGACTCCTCCTTCAGTCGGACTCCCATGGGAGCCAAACTTCCTTCGCACTCCTCCAGCTGGACGCCCACGAGAGCCGAACTCCCTCCGCACTCCTCCAGTCGAATGCCTATGGAAGCCGAACTCCTTCCAAGCTTCTCCTCTAGTCGGATGCCTACAGAAGTTGAACTCTTTTCAAACTCCTCTCAGACTTCTTCCTCAGTCGGATTACTCCCAGATAATCTACTCCAGACATATTCCCTTCAAGAGTCCAAACTCCACTAAAATTGATATATGCCGAAGTCCACCAACCAAGCCTACTTTCTCAAAGCTATGGCTATTAAATCTCAACGAACGGTCGCCATCAGTCTGCCATAGGTGATGCTATCGGACAGTATGGCTGTCACCATCAATCTGATGACACCTTTTCTTCCGTACCGAACTCACGAGGCCTTGAGTGGCCTGCTGCTAGACAACTGCAGCTGTCACTATTAATCAAGCTCTGTTTATAAAAAGGGCCCTCCAAATACATTTTCTCTAAGCTTTCTTTTTTTTTTCGAAACTCTGCCAAACTCCTCTCTGAGCACTCCATTTCTGTTGGTCAGAAGAGCTAACTTGACCGTTAGAGGGTCCTACTAGAGTCACCACCACCAACTCTGGACGAAATTTTATTTTGTAGGTCACCGGTGGTGACCTCGTCTTCCTCGACTCCAGCTCGATCTGGTGTCAACCAAATTCTACACCAATAGAATTAATGCTAGAGAAAGGGCCTCTATTCTTGAGGTTTCCTTGATCTTAAAGGAGTGCTTAGTAGCGATCTCTCTTCTTTCTCTCTATAATTTTTTTCAGAAAAAATGCCTCCCAAGAAAGCTTCGACCCGATGATCAATGGCCTCTGCAGCCAGATGCCGTCTAGATACAATCATTTTAGCTTTGGTGACTCAAGCACCACTTGCAGCCATGGTGGATACAGAGCAGTTCAACCTGCTGGTCCAACAGGTTCGTGGCCTCATGGATGCCATGCAGGCCATACATCGGTAGGCTTCGGTACCAATTCGATCGAAGCAAGCTTCTCCGGAGCTTCGTGATCCAATCTGGGAACGGTCAACTTCAGCTACCCGACCTTTGATCTCCAAAAAGGAGAAGCAGAAGATGGAAGACCCATGCTCGAACCATGACTCGACCCAAGGGGAAGCTTCGTGCCCATTCCACCAGAAAATCTAGGAGATCAACGATCATGAAGATCTCCTGGATCAAAGGCTCTTAGAAATGAGCTGATGAATTGAAGAGCTCCATCATACTCCCTCCTCATGCGGTCATGATATACGCACTGAACCTCCTTTTTCTCAAAGGATCATACATGAGCCAATCTCGCCGAACTTCAAGCTTTCACAGTTCGAGAGTTATGATGGAACCTCCGATCTAGTCGATCACCTAGAAGCCTTCCAAACGATAATATTGCTCCACGGTGCATCAGATGCTATTTTGTGCCAGGCTTTTCCATCCACCCTTAAGGGAGCAGCCAAAAACTAGTACTCGGCACTTAAGTTGGGTACCATCTTTTTCTTTGATCAGATGAGCCATTAGTTCATGGCTCATTTCATCAGCAATCGATGTCTGCATCGAGGTTCGGATTTTCTGATGAACATCAAGTAGAAGGAGGGAGAATCCATCCGAGCTTATGTCATCTGATTTAATGCCACTGCATTGAAGGTCTAGAACCTAGATCAATCAATTGCAATGGTCGCACTCAAGGACAGCCTCCAGAAGAATGATTTGCTATTCTTCTTGGAGAAGAAGTATCTTAGGAACTTTATCGATCTGCTAGCTCAGTCTGAAGGTTATGCCCAAGCTGAAGAGGCCTTCAAGGCCAGAGATGATGAAGCTTTTGGTAAGCGGCAAATCGATCAGTCGGATGGGCCCGTCGAAGAAAGAAAGTCGAGTGAAGCTCGATAGTGCTCCCAAACTCCCACTGAGTGAAAGCGAGCCTAAACTCCTCCTCGGGCTCGAAGGTAGGGAACCCCGGATAGAAGGGCACGACGAGGTTCTCTCCAACAAAAGTTTCACAACTATGCCCCCCTCAATGCTCCAAAATTCTAAGTACTGATGAAAATCAAGGAGCAATTGCCGAGGTCAAAAAGGATGCGCTCTCATCCTAGCAAACGTAATCCTAACAAGTTCTGCCTTTATCATCGTGATCACGATCATGACACTGAGCAGTGTATCCAACTCCAGGATGAGATCGAGGAGCTCATCAAGTGAGACAAATTAGGTTGATTCCTACGGCGACGACCTGAAGGGCATGAAGATCGATCGAGGGTATTGCCACAGCTCGAGCCACCAAGGGGGGAAGATCAACAAGGAGATTGATCGCCTCTTGGCATCATCAACATGATCTCGAGGGGACTTCGACAGGAAGAGGCTAGCAGATTTGATGGATCGAAAAAGAGGACTGAAGAACCCATAACCTTCACTGAGGCGGACACTCAGGGGGTCCAATTCTCCCACAACGATGTGATTATAATCTCTTTAAATATTGTCGATTACAATGTACGCCATGTTTTAGTAGATAATAGAAGCTCAGTCGACAAATTATTTTATGATGCCTTCTCGAAAATGTCCTTACTCAATAACCACTTGGGGCTTATGAACTCCCTGTTGATAGGCTTCACTGGCGATGCCGTACTAGTGGAGGGCATAATAACCTTGGTCGTGACTGTGGGGCAACGCCCGAAACTGGTTGAGGCATAGGTCAATTTTTTAGTCGTAAGGACTCCATCCGCCTATATCTATTCTCCACCGACCTGGTCTAAATGCACTTCGAGCAGTGGTATCGACTTATTATTTGAAGGTGAAGTTTCCAACAAGTCACGGGATCGAAGAGGTCAGGGGAGATCAAGCTTTGGCAAGGCACTGCTACTCAATTGCCCTACATAAAAAAGAACAGTCCGACCCTTATCCTGTCGATAGGCTGGATGTCCACAATGACCTTACCAAGGAGCTGGGCAAACCTATGGAGGACCTCGTCTCTGTACCCTTGAATGATGGAAATGCGGAGCACGCGGTGCAGATCGGCTCCAACTTAGAAAATGAGGTTCGGGAGCAACTCGTTACCTTCCTTAGGAAGAACGCCGATGTCGTCGCCTGGGTCCTAGTAGATATGTCAGAAATTGACACCGAGGTTATAGAACATCAGCTGGCCATTGATCCAAAGCATCAATTGATAAAAGAGAAGATGCGCAGCCATGCCTCGGAGAGACAGAAAGTAATCCTCGAAGAAGAAGGCAAGCTCCTCAAAGCTGGATTCATCCAAAAAGTTAACTATCCGACCTGGGTCTCAAATGTGATCCTCGTCAAAAAGGCTAACAACAAGTGGAGGATATGTATAGACTTCAAAAAGCTGAACAAGGCCTACCCAAAGGATAGCTACCCTCTACCCAGGATTGATCAATTGATGGATGCGACCTCGGGCCATAAGCTCCTCACCTTCATAGATGCCTTCTTTGGTTATAACCAAATACGGACGGCACTGGAGGACGAGGAGAAAACTACTTTCATTACTGACTGTGGTCTTTATTATTATAGGATTATGCCCTTTGGACTCAAAAATATAGGGGCAACATACCAATGCCTGATCAACAAGGTCTTCAAAGAGCAGATCGACCGCAACATGGAAGTGTATGTAGATGACATGCTCGTCAAAAGCTGAGCTTCTGTGGACCATCTCATCGATCTTGAAGAGTCTTTCAGCACACTCAGAAAGCACAAGATGAAACTCAACCTACCAAGTGCGCCTTTGGTGTGACCTTTGGAAAGTTTCTGAGGTTTATGGTGTCGAAGCACGGGATTGAAGCGAATCTCGAGAAAATCTGAGCTATTCAAGAGATGACTGCCCCAAAGACAATCAAAAAAGTTCAGCGCTTGACTGGAAAGATGGCATCCCTAAATCGCTTTATCTTGAGATCGACCGAGCGATGCATGCCCTTCTTCCAAGTTCTCAAGAAACCAAAGAATTTTTGTTGGACGATGGAGTGCCGACGGGCATTTGAAGAGCTCAAAAACTACCTCGACTCACCCCCACTACTGGCGTAGTCCGAATCTGGAGAAGAATTACTCTTGTACCTAACGATCTTCTTAGCAGCCTTGGCAGTAGTCCTAGTCAAGGAGGAAGCAAAGATACAGCGATCGGTCTACTACATAAGTTGGATCCTAAGGGATGCAGAGACCAGGTATTCTAGAGAAATCAGTTTACTCTCTTCTAATTACTGCCAGGAGGCTCCAACCTTACTTCTAGGGGCACACCATAATGGTCCTCACGGATCAACCAATAAAGGCAGTCCTTCAGCAAATGGACACTTCCGGGAGAATCACAAAATGGGCAATCAAGCTCACAAAATTTGATATTAATTATCGACCTCGACCATCGATCAAAATCCAGATATTAGCAGATTTTATAGTAGAGTGTACCATTCTCAATGATGCCGAGCTTGAGCAGAACTAGATTGATGCTCTACTGTCGCAACCAAACCTTCCAGAAGAGACAGCCAACCTTCCCAAAGGTTTTTGGGCTCTGTACATGAATGGTTCATCCAACTCTGCTGGATCGGGTGTGGGGTTAGTCTTAGTCAGCCCCGAGGGAGTCGTCGTCGAGTATGCACTGCGCTTCGAATTTCCAGCGACTAATAATGGGGTCGAGTATGAAGCACTGATCGTCGGGTTATAGATTGTAAGAGAATTAAGAGTAGATCAACTTCAAGTCTACAGCGATTTCTAATTAGTGGTCGGCCAAGTTAGTGGCAGCTATGAAGCGTGAGAGAAAAGTATGATGAAATATCTTAAGAAAGTAAAAGACTTGACTCCGGCCTTCGGCTGTTTCAGCATTCGATAAATTTTGAGCGCAAAAAATATAAGGGCCAACATTCTCTCTAAGTTGGCCACTTCAGCTCTAGCTGAATTGCTCAAAAAAATATTTTTTGAGGCCCTGAAGTGCCCAAGCTCAGAGGAATCATAGATCATTTTGCAGACAGAACTCCAGCCAAGTTGGATCGATCCATTGGTTGCCTACCTCAAGGATGGAGTCCTTCCTCGTGATCCAAAAGAAGCTCGAAAACTCAGGAATCAAGCCTCCCAGTACGTTTTGTACGAGGGTAGGTTGTATAAGAGATCGTATTCGCTACCGCTGCTGAGATGTCTCTGACCTTCAGATGTTGATTTTGCATTGTAGGAAGTGCACGAGGGAATTTATGGAAGCCACGTAGGAGCCAGATCCCTATCACAAAAACTACTTCGGCAAGGGGACTATTGGTTGACCTTATA
Source organism: Cocos nucifera (assembly GCA_006176705.1). Taxonomy (NCBI): domain Eukaryota; kingdom Viridiplantae; phylum Streptophyta; class Magnoliopsida; order Arecales; family Arecaceae; genus Cocos; species Cocos nucifera. The sequence goes on from QRFJ01001780.1 coordinate 54,789, forward strand.
TCATGATTCCATGGAGTATGTCAAGAAATGTGACCGCTATTAGAAGAATGCAAACGTACAAAGATAGCCGACCTTCGAGCTTACTCCGCTAAGATCACCTTGGCCGTTCGTACAGTGGGGAATGGACATACTCGGCCCTTTTCCGATGGCATCCGGGCAACGAAAGTTCCTCTTGGTTGTGATCGACTACTTCACCAAATAGGTCGAAGCCGAACCTCTAGCCAAAATTACCGAGGCCAAGGTACAAGACTTCGTTTGAAAGTCAATAGTCTATCGATTCGATCTGCCCCAAATCCTCATAACTAATAACAGGCGACAATTTGTCAGAACGAGGTTCGTCGAATTCTATGAAAACCTAAACATCTCCCACCACTTCACATCGGTAGCTCACCCGTCGCAAATGGGGAAGCTGAAGTGACCAACCGGACTCTACTATAAGGTATCAAGATAAGTCTCGATAGAGCAAAGGGGGCTTGGGTGGATGAGCTCTACCACATCCTCTGGGCACCGAACTACTCAAAGGCTGTCAATTAGAAAAACACCATTCGCCTTGACCTTTAGAACAGAGGCAGTCATCTCGATCAAACATATGCTTCTGTCAGCACGATTCGTGGCCTACAATGAGTAGCACAATCCACAGGACCTCAGAGTCAACCTTGATCTGTTGGAAGAAAAAATGAAGATAGCCCAGGTTCGGATGGTGGTCTGTAGATAAAAGGTGGCCCGGTACTATAACACCAGAGTCAGAAGTAAAACAATCAAAGTGGGAAACTTAGTACTTCGGTGAGTCACCATCTCTCAGCCTCAGAATCAGGGGAAGCTTGCCCTAAATTAGGAAGGTCCGTATGAGGTGGTGGAGGTCGTCCGGCCTAGAACTTATCATCTAAAGGAGCTCGAAGGAATAATGCTTTCACGACCTTAAAACTCAAAAAATTTGAGGATGTACTATCAGTAATTTTTCTATAATAAAACTCATTCATTTCAACATTATTGGTGCAAAAATTATGTAATGATAGGAAAGAAGCAATCAAAAATAGCCATGTTAAGAACAGGAGGGGAACCTCATCCTAAAAAGAGAAAAGTCGAAGACCTCGTTTACTGAAGACGAGATGGGGGGAGAGGCCCTAACAACGGCCCTTATGTGCCCCCACAACTCATTAGGAATAGGTGGAGAACCTCATCCTAATGTGAGCAAAGTCGAAGACCTCATTCACTTAAGACGAGATGGGGGAGAGGCCCTGACAATGGCCCTTATGTGCCCCCACAGTCCATTAGGAACAGGAGGAGAACCTCATCCTAATGCGAGCAAAGTTGAAGATCTCATTCACTTAAGATGAGATGGGGGAAGAGGCTCTGACAACGATCCTTATGTGCCCCCATAGCCCGTTAGGAACAGAAGAAGAACCTCATCCTAACGCGAGCAAAGTCAAAGACTTTGTTCACTTAAGACGAGATGGGGAGAGAGGCCCTGACAACGGCCCTTATGTGCTTCCACAGCCTATTAGGAATAGGAGGACAACCTCGTCCTAATGCGAGAAAAGTCAAAAACATTCACTTAAGACGAGATGGGGGGAGAAGCCCTGATAACAACCCTTATGTGCCCCCACAGCCCATTAGGAATAGGAGAATAACCTCGTCCTAACGTGAGCAAAGTTGAAGACTTCGTTCATTTTGGATGAGGTGAGAGAAGAGGCCCCAACAATGGCCCTATTACGCCCAAGCCTCAACTTCAACGTCAACAAGAGATAAGATTTTCTTCAACCTTGGCTAGAGATAAGATCTCCTCCATGCTTCAACCACAACGAGTATAGAGTCCGAAAAAAGACTTAGATAGTCACTTTTTTGGTACTTCCTTCCGTCGAACTTCGAACTCGAGAGTGGGAGAACTATTGTTGGGGATAAATCCCGCTCCCGTTGAGGTGGTGTTAGCTTAATGCAGTTGGTAATCATGGAGGTGCTTCGATCGAGAATTCTCATCCCAACGGTCGAACCCCACCCGATCTCCTCCAGTGGTTGAACTCATCCAGTAGCTAAACTCCTCCAGTTGGATTTCGAATCTAATTGAACTCCATAATGGTCAAGCCCTAGCCAATCTTCCACAGTGGCCGACCTTCCGAACCCCTTTCAAACTCCTCCTTTAGTCGGGCTTCTATGGAAGCCGAACTCCTTCTGAACTCCTCCTCTAGTCGGGCTTCTATGGGAGGCGAACTCTTTTCGGACTCCTCTAGTAGTTTGGCTTCTATGGGAGTAGAACTCCTTTCGGACTCCTACTCTAGTCGGACTTCTATGAGAGCCAAACTCCTTCCAAACTCCTCCAATCGGACTTCTATGGGAGTCGAACTCCTTCCAAACTCCTCCTTCAGTCAGACTCCCACGAGAGCCAAACTCCCTCCACACTGCTTTAGTCAGATGCCCACGAGAGCTGAACTTCCTCCATACTCCTCCAGTCGGATGCCTACAGGAGCCAAATTTCTTTCAAGCTTCTCCTCTAGTCGGAGGTCTGCAGAAGCCGAACTCTTTCCAAACTCCTCCAGGAGCTGAACTCCTTTCGAACTTCTCCCTCAGTCGGATTCCTCCAGCTGATTACTCTTGGATAATCCCCTCCAGACGTATTCCCTTTAGGAGTCCGAACTCTCCTGGAATTGATATATGCTGAAGTCCACCAACCAAGCCTACTTTCTTAGAGCTACGACTATTAAATCTTGACGAACAATCACCATCAGTCTGCCATAGGCGATGCTATCGAACGGTATGGCGCTACCGAATGGTATGGCTATCAGCATCAGCTTGACGATACCTTTTCTTCCATACCGAACTCACCAAACCTCGAGCGGTCCGCTACTAGATAGCTACAGCTGTCACTATCAATCAAGCTCCGCTTATAAAAAGGGACCCTCCAGATATATTTTTTTTAAGCTTTTTTTTTTTTCCAAAACTCTATCGAACTCCTCTCTGAGCACTCCATTTTTGTTGGTCAGAAGAGCTAACTTGACCGTCAAAGAATCCTACCGGAGTCACCACCACCAACTTCGGATGGAACTTTATTTTGTAGGTCATCGATTATGACCTCATCTTTCTTGACTCCAGCTTAATCCGATGTCAACCAAATTTTGCACCAACACTAGATAATTTTGTAGAACTATTCTACAACTAGTCTAAATATGCATCTATCATATTTCACATGAACAAATTAAATAAATTTATTTTTTATTTTTAGATCTAATTATAATATTTATAATATCAAAAAATAATAAATAAATATATTTAAAAATTATAATTAATTAAATTAAAATTATGATCATGCTAGACTACACATAGAATAATTCTATTCCTAATCTAGTCATGCATCTCATATATCTTAGATCTAGATTATTTAATTTTTAATTTTTTAATTTTAGATCTAATAATATCTAAAATCATCTAATTATTAAATTAAAAATAAATTAAAATTAGATTTAATGAATTATGGAACCTGGCTCTCATACTAGTTGAAGGAAAAAATTTATTTTTTGGATCAGGTTCGTTCAGATCTGATTGGATCAGGAGGGATATTTTAAAAAAAAATTTCTAAAATCCTAATTAGATTTAAGACTTCTCAAATATAATTTTATTGATCTAATAATAAAAATAAAAATAAAAATTAAATCTAATTTAATTATACCTTTATTTTGGATAATCCAATTATCCTATGATGATCCCGATGTTTGCCTGAGGTTCTGGATGTAGCCACACAAATGCTTGGTCTCTACCGATATTCACTCAGACAGGATCTGAAGATCTTCTCCTTCTTAATCAATCCTCCAAAAATTAGATCTAAATCTGATCTTGAAGGTCTTCAAGATGGCTTTTGAAGAATAGCCATTGTCTCTTGCAGCAGTGCTGCCTTCTTTCTTTCCTGACGTCTTTCACTTGCTTGGATCGCACCTTCTTCATGCCCAAAGTCTCTTTAATGTGGAGGAGAGAGAGGACCAAAGGGTGTCTTGGAGAAGGAGGGAGAGGGGTTATGTGGTGTGGGCTAAAGGCAGAATCATTGAATTCTAAGCGTAGATAGGATTTATATAGACTCTATTGCTCCATGCAGTGCCACATCATCCTGGCCAATCATGGCCCTTTATGCAATCAAATTTAAATTTGATTGGTGGGATGACATCATCTAATCCAATCAGATTAAAGACCCTCAAAATTCTCCTTAGGTGGTGCCAAAGATTGGGTCAAACAAGTCTTCTTGGTGCCACACAATTTAATTTCCCGAAGCAACTGGAGTCCCATCTATATGGGACTCCATCTTTTATCCTCATGGGATGCATGCCTCCCCAGGTGTGTGCCCCCTTTCTATCTACTTTTTAGTAGGGGGACAAGTCTCCAAGTTCTTTCCTATGGATGCATGACACATGGATAGATGTCTAAGTGTCCAGGGTCAACATTTGACCAATGTCCGAAGACAAGATTTAGCAGGTGACGAAAAATGATAGATGTTGTCTCAAATTTATCTCATAAATTAAGACAACCTTTCTCTAACCTAGACAAGCTCCAATCAGACTAAGTAAAAGTTTCTGAGTGAGCCCAAATATATTTGGCTCGGTTGAGACAAGATTTAATGATTGTTAAAGAACATTAGGCACAATCGTGTGCTAGCATGATTTTCTTGAACCTAATTGAATCTTATTCAAATCAATTAAATTGGGTTAATCTAATTGATGATATTCAGATCAAAATCCTTATTTGTGTGATCCAATTAGATTTAGTTCTGTATGGTAATGGGATATGTCGCGATCTCTATCATCAACATCATCGAAACACCTTCCGATGGATCAAAACTTTTCTAATTCTGACCACTAGTATGATTGATCATCCAAATCATTCTAATTGCTCCCAAAATCCGCTAGTAACACCTAGCAGCATATGGTGGCAACCCATCAAAACTAAAAGTGAACCTCTTAGTGCAGTTATTTATGTGATTAAATTTCTCTATCTTGAGCCCCGACCGGATTAGGATTAAGGTGATCTCGTCAAACCGTAATTTCCATCATATGAATTAATCATTCGATTTAAGTCTAATGTGAAAAAAACCTAATAGAAACTCTTTCTATTATTTCACTCTATAATGGCCATGGGCTTATGAACTTGATTCTCATGATCATCATAGGGCTACTCCTCATCTATCGAGGTAGATAGATCCCCTATTGGTGCAATCCAATTTCTACAATGAACATGCTATAGCCAACATACACCTCAGGATTTCAAATGGCTAGGAGATCGAGTTATGATGTAGTCAAACTACAACACTGATAAATGCATAAAAATTAAATATAAGTGGATTAATTTATATATCAAATTAACTTATTTAATTAAAATTGATACTTTTATGTAGTGTTTTGAATGAAAGCACATGCCAACACGAAGAGCAGACTTTTAGGATTCCAACAATACGATCAAAACTGAAATCAGAGGTCAAATGATGTCAGAAGATCAGTTCTTGCATGGATTTGAAAGTAGTCATCCCTAACCTTCAACCTTCAACCTCAATGACCGATGGCCCATGGAACAGGGCTGTGGATCATAGGCCAATCTGACCATTCGATCATCTCCGAAAAATCACCATTTGCTCTCACCATTGCCAGAAACTTGCTGCCAGTACCTCGCCTCCATCCACCATACTGATTGCCAGAAAAAATTCAAGAAAGGGGTAGTTTCTTTTCTTTCAACGTTTCAACCATCGTCACCTTGCCAGAATCCATCAAAGATGTTGGAAAAAGCCACCCTTTTCCCTTTCTTCTTTGCATCCAACCAAGCAACAGTCATCGGAGTTGATCGAAAGCTCTCCACCTGATGATCGATCGTAGCACCCTTCTTATCCGTCCCATCGTCGGCCCCAATTTCATAATGAACCGCCCGATCTTCCACCAACCACCGTGCCACCATAGCCCTCTTCCTTGTTCTAAGGAATCGGCATGCCCGAGAGCACCACCCCATGGCTCCCCTCTTCATCTCTGTACCGCTGCCCAACTCTGCCACAGCCGTCCTCCCCTATGCTGCTATGGAACCCCTCTCTCCATGCCACTATGCCACCCCATCCTCGTGTCCAGATGGATTATCTCCCAACAACATGGCTATCTCCCTTTTATTTGAATGTCGAGTGCTTGAGTTGTCCAAAAGAAGAAAGTTATGGATAACTTTGAAAAACCAGAAGTAGGTGCGATGCGATGATCTAGCGGATAGCTCTGAGAAAACAAAAATCATTGAAGTAGATTGAGATGGAAAACCAACTCTATTTTTATGTGGGGACGACACGCTCTCCTTCGTCTATAAAAAAAATAAGAATGGAGGGGGGGGATATAAATATATATATATATTTCTGAGAAGTATTTTCCAACCCATATACTTCCTTCTTCTTGTCCTTCAGAAAGAGAGAAAGCTAGAGTTGTTTAGTTTATTTCTTTTGTAACTCCAAGCCCCTATCAATGGCTTAGGAGTTAAATAGTATGTCATTAAGATTATTTAATTTTTCTAGCAATAAATTTTTATTTTAATTTTAATTCCAGCATTAGGTTAGTTTATATTCATGCTATTTAAATTATACAATTAAATTTTTGCTATTGGGCTAGTTTAAATTTCTGCATATATTAAAAAAATTAGAAATATGAATTCTAGCTAGTAGTGTAGGAATTTAGTTTTTATTTTTAAATTTATTTTCAAATTTTAATCTAAATAATGTCTAGTTAAGCAAATCCCTAAGGTTGGCGATGAAACTAGATCTTGATTAGAAGTCTTTCTAAGGATCTTTTCTTAAGCTTTCAATTTTTAGGAAGTCATTCTTTCTTTTAAACTTTTTACCAAGAGACTTGATGAATTATTATTGGGTTTCAGTCCCTTTATAATTCATACTTGATTCAGTGCAAAAAGGATGAAGAGAGAAGGCTCAACAATACTTATATTCTATGCTTTTTTTCCTTATAAAACTTTGATGGGTTATAGTTGAGTTTTAATCTCTTCATAATCCATATTTGGTTGATACAACGGAAGGAATTTGGAGGATATCATTAAGGAGATCATTAGAAAGATTTTCTAAAACATTGATTTAGCGGATTCAAAAACCTTAGGCCTTTACATTACTTATTTCTAAATTACTCTTTATTTAATTAACTTATGACCATTCTTGTTGAACCTTGCCTGAATAGGGGTTTAGACATAGTTTAAACACCATTTCCTCATGGGATCGATCCGTACTTGCTGGACGTGCTACTCTACAAATCGTGCATTTGCGGTTATAACTTAAAAAGAAAGTAACAAGTTTTTGGCATCATTGCCGGGGAAAGCTGATTTATTTTAAATTATATTTTAAATTCTTGCTTTAATTTGATCTATTTTAAGTTGGTGAGTGCTAGAAGCCAGGTACGTAGTTTAAATTATTCTATTAGCAATTTTATCATAATTTTAGTTTAGTTAGTTCTTCCTTTAAATTTGTTTGATCTCTTTTTATTTGTGCATAGCATTCTTAAATCACTTTAAGGGCACAGACCTAAACAAGATAAGGTGGGAACCTCATTATCCTTCCTTAGCCCACAAACAAGACTCCTTCATTTGCATTAACCCAAGCCTCTAAATAAAATCAATTAGACACTGACTCTAGGGACATTGATGAAGGGAAATCCTGATTTCCCGATCCAGGTTTGTCCAGATCTGATTAGATCAAGAGATATATTTCAAAAATTTTCTCTTGATCTCAATCAGATCTTGATATGTTTCAGATCTGATTCTTATTATTTTAATAAATAAAATAAAACAAGATAAATTAAATCAAATTTAATTTACCTGATTTGGGTAATCCTATTACCCTGTAGATGATCCTGATTGCAGCGGAAGGTTCTGGATCTTAGCCACGCAAGCGCCTGGCCTCTACCGGTATCCACTCGGGTTGGATCTGGAGATCCTCTTCTTCTCTATCACACCTCCAAAAATCAGATCTAGATCTGATCTGGAGGATCTTCAAAACTCTTTTGAAGATCTGCAGTCGTCCTTTTGCAGCAGCGCAGCCTTCTTGTTTTTGATCGCCTTTCTTTGATCTGAATCGCACCAACCAAGGTCCAAAACTCCTTTTGGACGTGGAGAGCAAGGGGAGAAGAGACTATGATGTGGAGAAGGAGGGGAGAGGCAGCCTTGGGGCGTGGAGAAACTATGATCTCATCATATCTCTCTATCTCATACAATCTGAGTTGGATACAGGGTCTTATTTATAGACTAGCTGTGATCCAACTCCTCTTCTTCCCAACCAATCACAACCCTTTGTGAAATCAGATCTAAATCTGATTGGATGGGAATAGAGACCCCTGGATTCCTCCTTAGAGGGCGCCTAAGACCAGTCAAAGTTGGTTCTTAGAAGAACTCTAATTGGAATCCAAAAAGGAGATGGAGTCCTTGTCCAACAAGGACTCCTAGGCGCCTCCAACTTGGGCACACGCCTAGGGTGGCGTGTGCCCTTCTCCTTGCCAGGTTCTGGCAGGGGGACAGGCCCCCACCAGCTCTCCAATAGGTGCATGACATGTGGTCAAAAGTCAAAGTATCAATGGTCAACGTTTGACCAGTCAAAGGTAGACTTTTGACCAAAGTCAAAGAACAAGAAATGGCAGGTGACCAAAAATGGTAGGTAGTGTCTTACAAATAAGACAACCTTTTCTGACTTGGACAACCTCCTGTCAGACCATATGAAGGCCTCTGTTTGAGCACAAACTCCTTTGGCTCAGACAGGACAACTTATTTATGATAGCAAAAGAAGAACGTTAGGTTCAATCGAGTGCTAGCACGATTTCCTTGAACCTAATTGAATCTCATTCAGATCAATTGAACTAGATCAGTTCAATTGATGATCACCAGATTCAAACCCTTGTTTGTGTGACCCAGTTAGGTTCAGTTCTGTATGGTAATGGGATATGTCATGATCTCTATCATCGACATCATCGAAACTCCTTTCGATGGATCAGAACTCTTCTGATTCGAACAGCTAGAATGATCGATCATCTAAATCATTCTAATTGCTCCCAAAATCCACCAGTGACACCTAGCAGTATATGGTGGCAACCCATCAGAGCTGAATGCGAACCTCTTGGTGCAGCTACCTATGTGATTCAGTTCTTCTATCTTGAGCCCCGATCAGATTAGGGTTAAGGTGAACTCGTCAAACCCTAGTCTCTGTCATATGATGTAATCATTCGATTCGAGTCCAATGTGAAAATCTAAATAGAAACTCTTTCTATTATTTCACTCTACCATGGCCATGGATTTCTGGACTTGATTCTCATGATCATCATAGGGCTACTCCTCTACCACCGAGGTAGATAGATTCCATCTTGATGCAATCCAGTTCCTACAATGAACATGTCATAGCCAACATACACCTCAGGGTTCCATATGGCTAGGAGACCGAGTAATGGTGTAGTCAAACTATAACACCCTCAAGGTGAACTGCCGATGCATCTCAGGTCAAAGAACCAGACACACTACTGCAGCATCGAGTCAGTCATTGACGAGAAGGTAGACTCCCTAATGACTACTCGAGGTGGTCACGCTCAGTGCCCTCGTTCTCTAACGAGTACCTATACTCTCGCTCCGGTGTCTCCACACCGTAGACTCAAGACTCATCTACTAAAGAGAAGCGATTGTACACCAACCTTCTGGATCAATCACCATCCTCGTGATGATCCTATGGTCAGGAGCAATTTATGAGTTAATAATGATTATTCATGTCTTAAATTTTCAACTCTTGAAAATATGAATTATCATTACCATTAACTCAAAGGATGTATCACAGACACTAAATACACATATGTGATAGAAAATAACCCATTTATTGATTTTAGTCAAAATTATAATTTTGCCCCTAGAAGTGTATTACAAGTGTCAGCCAATTCTGGCTTCTAGGGCATATATATCTAACAATTGAAGCTCATTAGGACAAGTACACCTAAGAGTTATACCAAACTAGATTCAATCATTGAATTGGTGTCTAGAAAAGTGATTCAGAAATTAAGTCCCGAAGAAAGGCGGTTCATTAATTGATTCTATTTGCTGACCTGGCCAATCTAATTGGTGTCTAAGGAAAGCAACGGGGTGACCCCCGCCAATCTTACACTTACCTGGCCAATTTAGTGAATTGGTTGAACTTGGAGTGCTCGAAGGCTGACTTGGAACAATTAGGAGTTGTCTAGGTCTAGGTTGATCTTAGATTAGGATTAATTTGTTTGAAACTTGTTTGAAAATAAAAATTTTTACTTTAGGTATTTTCAATCTCTATTTTTGTGACATTAGGTTGCCCTGGCATAACGAAAAGTTATGTTGCATGGTTGTCCTAGGGTATGAAAAGAATGAATTAACTTAAAACTTAAAATTTTAGGTTGACTATTCAAAATGGATTTAGTTCCTATTTCAGATCCTACAAGCTCAACATCCACAATGGATTTAGTAAATTAGCCTCAACCTCATACTCTTAAGGACTTATGTTATCCAATTGGTTCCGTCCAACCCTCTTGCATCAGGTTGCCCCTATCCATAGCAAACAACTTTGAAATTAAACTTTAAATTATTAACATGCTCCCAAAATTCATGCGAATAGAGGATGCATATATATTCATGAGGGAATTTGAAGAGGTCTACGCAACCATAAAACTACAACAATTATCAGAGGACGAAATCAAACTAAAATTAATCAATTTTGCCCTTAAGGATAATGCCAAAAAGTGGCTTTATGATCTTCCAAATCAATCTATCACGACCTGGGAGGGCTTTGTGAGAATATTCTTGAAAAAATATTTTTCTTAGCATAAAATAGCTAGAATTAGAAATCAAATAAACCAATTCTATCAACTAGCTAGTGAATCATCCTGGAAATACTTCAATCGATTCAAGAAACTCTTGACCTAATGCCCACACCATGGAATAGAAACTTGGAGGCTGTGCCAAATAATTTATGAAGGATTAGATTCAAATTCTTGAACAATGTTAGAATCCATGTGCCAAGGATAATTTATGTATAAAGAACCAATTAAAGCTTGGTAATTTTTAGAAGACCTAGCCGAGAAAAGTTTACAACGGGAAACAACTAGGAAACTAGAAAAATTCATACCTTCAAGAGGTGGAATACACCAAATTCAAACCTCCCTAGCTGTAGAAGCCAAAATTGCAATATTGACATGTAGGTTAGAGGCCTTAGAACTTTAGAGACCAGCCAAAGTAAACCAAGTGTCTGCACCTATGTGCAATGGATGCAATGCATCAGATTATGTTCTTGAGGAATGTCCCCTCCTGATGAACCCAATAGATAATGGATGTGCACAGATGAATGTCACATATCAAAGACCATTGAATAATCCCTATGCACCCACTTATAACCCAGGATGGAGGAATCATCCAAATTTCTCATGGTCACAAAACCCAAATATAGGCGGTCCAAGTTTAAATCAGTAGAACCCAAGGCCTAATCCTGTAATGAACACTTTGCCACCATCAGGCTTAAATGAAAAGAAACTTAATTCTTTATAGAAAAGCCTGAAAGCCCTAGTCAAATCTAATACTGACACCAATGCCACCTTAAGTAATTTCATGCAAACCATGGGACAACTTCTGAATTCAAATTCCTAGGCCATAGTCTATTTGGAAATGCAAGTGGGTCAGCTAGCATCCACTATAAGTGAACGTGAGCGAGGTAGGCTACCTAGCCAACCTAAGATCAACCCAAAAAACCAAAATGGTAGACCATCCCAAGGAAACCAGGTTAATCAAGTTAATGCTATTCATTCCTTGAGATCAAGAAAATAAGTGGACAATAAGGTAGATACACCTGACACTAGAGAAGACTTGAGTGCTGAGCTTGTTGAGCCATCCAATGAATAATCTATCTTACAAACTCAAGCTCCTGAAACTAATAGTGCACCAAACCAGATGCCCACAATCTCTAGAGCTCCTTTTTCATATCGATTAAGGTCTAATAAATAATCAAAATATTTAGTCAAAATGTTAGAGGTATTTAAGCAAGTTTAGGTAAATATCCCTTTACTAGACATGATTCAACAGATTCTGACTTATACCAAGTTCTTAAAAGACCTTTGTACCAAGAAAAAGACCACCAATGTACCAAAGAGAGCTTTCTTAGTAGCAAGTGTGAGTTCATACTTGTTAAATCATATGCCCATAAAATACAAGGACCTAGGTTCTCCAACAATTTCATGTGTCATAGGAGAAACCCACATTGGGAAGGCCGTGCTTGATTTAGGGGCTAGTGTAAATATTTTGCCCTATTCAGTTTATGAGCAATTGGGATTAGGAAAACTTCAGCCAACAGGGATCACATTACAATTAGCAAATCGATCTTTTAGGATTCCTAAGGGAATGGTAGAAGATGTGTTAATCAAGGTTGGCAATTTTATCTTCCCTGTAGATTTTATTATTTTGGAGACTAAGTCAATATCAAATCCTAAGGGTCACATCCCAATGATTTTAGGAAGACCATTCCTAGCTACTGCTAATACTGAAATCAATTGTCGGAATGGACTTATGAAGCTATCTTTTGGAAACATGACTATCGAGTTGAATATTTTTAATTTGGAACAAAAATCTACCAAGCATACTAATGTAAGTGTAGTCCAAGATAAAATTTATGAATCCATAGACACTAGCGATGAGGACGTCGATCTTGAATCTAGTATCTAGCCAACTGATGAATATGAGAACCTAGATAAAATACTTAGAGATAATAAAAATGGCCAGAGATGGGAGCCTCCCACTGAACCACTCATAGAAATAACTGAACCATCACCTGAGTCATCAAAAGAGGCACCCAAGTTAGAAATGAAACCCCGCCCTGAGTACCTCAAGTATGTATACTTAGGTCCAGAGAAAATTTTGCCTGTAATTATTACATCAGACCTGAATCCTAACCAAGAGGAGGAATTATTAGCGGTCTTAAGAGAAAATCGAAAAGCAATAGGCTAGACCATGGCAAACATTAAAGGAATAAGCCCTTCCATAGTTCAACATAGGATACACCTAGAGGAAGAGGCTAAATCAGCTTGAGATGCCCAAAGAAGATTGAACCCAGCCATGAAGGATGTAGTCAAGAAAGAGATTTTGAAGTTGTTGGATAATGGAATTATTTACCCCATTTCTGGTAGTTCTTGGGTAAGTCCTGTACAAGTAGTACCAAAAAAAATCTAGGGTAACAGTGATCCAAAATGAAGTCAATGAACTTATTCCAACTAGAACTCAAATAGGATGGAGGGTCTGTATAGACTATAGAAAACTAAATGCTGCAACAAGAAAAGATCACTTTTCTTTGCCATTTATTGATTAGATGTTAGAAAAGTTAGTCGGACAAGAGTTTTATTATTTTCTTGATGGATATTCCGATTATAACCAGATCTCCATAGCCCCTGAAGATCAGAAAAAGACCATATTCACCTACCCATTCGGAACCTTTGCTTATAGGTGCATGCCCTTTGGACTATGTAATGCTCCAGTAACCTTCTAGAGATGTATGATCAGTATTTTTTCTGATATAGTTGAACGATTTTTAGAAATTTTTATGGATGACTTTTCTATGTTTGGTCCTACCTTCTCTAAATATTTAAACCATCTAAGAATAGTCCTAGGAAGATGTAAGGAGAAGCATTTAGTTCTTAATTGGGAAAAATGTCAATTCATGGTTAGAGAAGGTATAGTTCTTGGCCATGTTGTTTCAAAAAGGGGAATAGAAGTTGACAAGGCCAAAGTTGATCTGATTGTAAGTCTTCCACCATCCAATATTGTTAAAGAAATTCATTCATTCTTAGGACATGCTGGATTTTATAGAAGGTTCAAACCTTATTTTAGCAAAGTAGCTCGCCCTTTGATGAATTTGTTAGCAAAAGAAGCAAAATTTGAGTTTACTTCTAAGTGCCTTGAATCTTTTGAATTCCTTAAAAAGGTACTCATTTCAACTCCCATCATTCATCCACATATCTGGATCGAACCTTTTGAACTCATGTGCGATGCATCTAATCATGCTATAGGTGCAGTCTTAGGTTAAAGAATCAACAAGCTGTCGAGAGTTATTTATTAGGCCAGCAAAACTTTAAATGATGCAAAGCTGAATTACACCACTACTGAGAAGGAGTTCTTAGCCATTGTCTTTGCCTTGGAGAAATTTAGATCCTATTTGGTTGGGTCCCATGTTATTGTCTATACTGATCACTCAGCCAATAGACATCTCCTAGCAAAGAAAGATGCTAAGGCATGTTTAATTTGATGGATCTTGCTCCTTCAAGAATTTGACATGAAAATTAAAGACAAGAAAGGATCAGAGAATACAGTTGCTGATCACTTATCTTGAATCATAGTTGTGCCATCTAATGAACCACTTGTCAATGAGTATTTTCCAAATGAACAACTCATGTCGGTGTCCGCTGAACCTTGGTATGCAGATATTGTGAATTATTTAGCCATTGGTAAAGTGCCTTCTCATTGGACTAGTCAGGATAAACATAAATTCTTTTTTCAAGTAAAGTATTTCATTTAGGATGATCCATATCTGTTTAAACAGTGTCCTGATCTGATCATTAGAAGGTATGTCCTGGATAATGAAGTTAAAAGTATTTTATCATTTTGCCATGACCAAGCATGTGGTGGTCATTTCGCATCCAATAAGACTACTGCCAAAGTACTTCAATATGGATTTTATTGGCCTAATTTATTTAAGAATGCACATGTGTACTGCAAAAATTATGATCGATGCCAACAAATGGGTCAAATTACAAAGAAAGATATGATGCCACTCAATCGAATCTTGGTAGTTGAAATTTTTGATGTCTGAAGAATTGATTTTATGGGACCATTTCCAAATTTCTTCGAAAATGAGTATATCTTAGTGGCTGTTGATTATATTTTCAAGTGGGTAGAAGCTATTCCATGTAAATCCAATGATAGCAAAGTGGTCATTAAGTTTCTCAAGGAAAATATTCTCTCTCGCTTTGGTATCCCTAGAGCAATCATTAGTGATCGGGGAACATATTTTTGCAATCAACCCTTTGCCACTCTAATGAAAACATATAATGTTATCCACAAGTTGGCCACACCTTATCATCCTCAAACAAGCAGACAAGTAGAAGTATCCAATAGACAAATCAAACAAATCTTCAGAAAACTATTAATGCCAATAGAAAGGTTTGGTCTATGAAATTAGTTGATGCACTTTGGGCATACCGCACCGCTTACAAGACAAATCTAGGAATGTCTCCTTATAGGATTGTGTTTGGAAAACCATGTCACTTGCCTGTTGAGTTAGAACATAAAGCCATGTGGGCAATAAAGAAATTAAATATGGACCTTGACGTAGTAGAAACCTAAAGCAAGCTTCAGATAAATGAATTAGAAGAACTAAGAAATGAAGCTTACGAGAATGCTACGGTATACAAGGAATGGATGAAAGTATTTCATGATCAAGCAATTCATAGGAAATCTTTTACTCTTGGGCAAAAAATTTTAGTGTATAATTTGAGGTTACATCTTTTCCCTGGAAAGCTTAGGTCTAGATGGACAGAACCTTTCGTGGTTAAAGAAACCTTCCCATATGGGGTAATCGAAATTAAAAACCCTAGTAATGATGTTACTTTCAAAGTTAATGGTCAACGATTAAAACCATTCTTGGAACTACCTACTGAATCTATGGAGGAAGCCATGGTTCTTTATGAACCAACATCTCTCAGTTAGTCTGTTATCACTATTTAGTCTGGCTGAAGACTTTAAACTTAGCGCTCCTAGGAGGCAACCCAGCTTCTTTCTTTCTAATTAGTTTTTCTTTTAGCATTATCAAATCAAATAAGCTCCATTGGCTAAGTTGGGGGAAGAGCTCAAGAAAATTCTTCCTCAGCTGTCCTCATTCCCTTTTATACCATATCATGCTTATAATTAGAAATTATTTTCTTGGAAGAATAATAAGCAAAATAAGTAAATAATTAGATGCTACCTTTACTTTCTTAATCTTACACTTATCAATTTTGGACTTAGGTTAATTCACACACTTTTAATAAGTAATTGATTGAACAGTCTAGATGATTTATGAAATGATGAGGGGCAAAATATTAATAGACTCAAGTAAAGAGGGCAAGTAAGAATGAAATTAGTTTTCGGATAATTTCAACCCTCCTATTTGCATCAAAGAAGAATCTATTTCTTGGATATGTGTAGGTATTAGTAAATGCAAAGTTCCCTTTATTATAATAATAATTAAAAAAAAGAGAAAATAAAAGTAAATTTTAAGCATTGTTTCACTAAGTAACTGAGCCTCCTCGTCTAAGTAAGCGTTGAGTCTCGCATCAAAAAGTGGAGGTGTGAAAAAATTTTACTATACAGCCGGCTTTGATCTATAGCCTTTCTGACTCAAGCCAGTAAGCCTGAGGGGTGTTCTACACCTAGTGCCCTAAGGCCAACCGGTTCGGAAGACATTGGTTGAAAACTTGTTACAAGAGTCAGATAGAAAGGTTAAGAGATTAAGGCATTGCAAGGTCTGTACATTTTAAAAAAATAAAAAATAAAATAATAAAAATAAAAATAATAATAATAATAATAAGAGGAACTTGCATAAAAATAATATCTCACCACTCCAATGGAGTAGAGGATTCAGAAATAATAGTAGGAGTTGGTCAAGAACTATCCTTGAAAAATGAGGAGTTTGCACTTCACTAATTTACTTGAGGCTATTAATATCCTAATGACTTGTTTCATCTACTATCTAATGAAAAATCTTCTACTTATAAAAAGGATATGAGAACAACCTTTAAGTCCAGTACACTTATGTATGATATTAGAAGTTTTTGGTAGCCTTTCTTAACTTATCTTTACTCGAGGTTGAGTAAGATTCAAGTTGGGGGGAGTGATAAATGCATAAAAATTAAATATAAGTAGATTAATTTATATATTAAATTAACTTATTTAATTAAAATTGATACTTTAATATAGTGTTTTGAATGAAAGCACATGCCAACACAAAGAGCAGTCTTTCAGGATTCCAACGGTATGATCAGAACTAAAATCGGAGGTCAAACGAAGTCAGAAGACCAGTTCTTGCATGGATTTCAAAGCAGTCATCCCTAACCTTCAACCTTCAACCTCCATAACTGTTGGTCCATGGAACAGGGCTGTGGACCATAGGCCAATCCGATCTTTCGATCATCTTCGAAAAATCACCATTTGCTCTTGCCGTTGTCGGGAACTTGCTGCCAGCACCTTGCCTCCATCCACATTATTGATTGCTAGAAAAAATTCGAGAAAGGGATAGTTTCTTTTTTTTCAACGTTTCAACCATTGCCACCTCACCGGAATCCATCGAAGATGCTGGAAAAAGCCACCCTTTTCACTTTCTTCTCTGCATCCAACCAAGCAACGATCACCAGAGTTGATCGAAAGCTCTCCACCCGATGATCGATCACAGTCCCTTTCTTACCCGTCTGGTCGTCGCCCCCAACTTCGTAACGAACCGCCCGATCTTCCATCGACCACCGTGCTGCCACAGCCCTCTTCCTTGTTCTAAGGAATCGGCACATCCGAGAGCACCACCCCATGGCTCCCCTCTTCATCTATGTGCCGTTGCCCAACTCTGCCACAATCGTCCTCCCCTATGCTACTATGGAACCCCTCTCTCCATGCCACCGTACCACCCCATCCTCGTGTCCAGATGGATTGTCTCCCAATAGCGTAGCCATCTCCCTTCTATTTGATTGTCGAATGGTTGAGTTGTCCGAAAGAAGAAAGTTATGGATAACTTTGAGAAAATAGAAGCGGGTGCGATGCGACGATCTAGTGGATAGCTTTGAGAAAATTGAAGTCACTAAAACAAATTGAGATGGAAAACCAACTTTATTTTTACGTAGGGACGACGTGCTCTCCTTCGCCTATAAAAAAAAAAAAAGAATGGAGGGGGGATATATATATTTTTTTTTGAGAAGTATTTTCCAACCCATATACTTCCTTCTTCTTATCCTTCAGAAAGAGAGAAAGCTAGAGTATTCCCACCTATCATGCAGGCGACCCGAGTTCCATCCTTAGCAACGGTGCCAAAAACTTGTTGCTTTCTTTTTAAGTTATAACCGCAAGCGCACGGTGTGTAGAGTAGCACGTCCAGCAAGTATGGGTTGATCCCATGAGGAAATGGTGTTTAAACTATGTCTAAACCCCTGTTCAGGCAAGGTTCAACAAGAATGGTCACGAGTTAATTAAATGAAAAGTAATTTAGAAATAAGTATTGTAAAGGCCTAAGATTTTTGAATCCGCTAAACCAATGTTTTAGAAAATCTTTCTAATGATCTCCCTAATGATATCCTCCAAATTTCTTTCTTTGTATCAACCAAGTATGGATTATGAAGAGATTAAAACTTAACTATAACCCATCAAAGTTTTACAAGGAAGAAAAGCATAGAATATAAGTATTGTTGAGCCTTCTCTCTTCATCCTTTTTGCACTGAATCAAGTATGAATTACAAAGGGATTGAAACCCAATAATAATTCATCAAGTCTCTTAGTAAGAAGTTTAAAAGAAAGAATGACTTCCTAAAAATTGAAAGCTTAAGAAAAGATCCTTAGAAAGACTTCTAATCAAGATCTAGCTTCATCGCCAACCATAGGGGTTTGCTTAACTAGACATTATTTAGATTAAAATTTGAAAATAAATTTAAAAGTAAAAACTAAATTCCTACACTACTAACCAGAATTCATATTTCTAATTTTTTTAATATATATAAAAACTTAAACTAGCCCAATAGTAAAAATTTAATTGCATAATTTAAATAGCATGAATATAAACTAACCTAATGCTGGAATAAAAATTAAAACAAAAATTTATTACTAGAAAAATTAAACAATCTTAATGACATACTATTTAACTCCTAAGCCATTGATGGGGGCTTGAAGTTACAAAAGAAGTAAACTAAATAACTCTTGCTTTCTCTCTTTCTGAAGGACAAGAAGAAGGAAGTATATGGGTTGGAAAATACTTCTCAAAAAATATATATATCCCCCCCTTCGTTCTTTTTTTTTTTTATATGTGAAGGAGAGCACATCATCCCCGCATAACAACAGAGTTGGTTTCCCATCTCAATCTGCTTCAACGACTTCTATTTTCTCAGAGCTATTCGCTAGATCGTTGCATCGCACCCACTTCTGTTTTCTCAGAGTTATCCGTAACTTTCTTCTTTTGGATAATTAAAGCACCCAACAATCAAATAGAAGGGAGGTGGCTACGCTATTGGGAGACAATCCATCTGGACATGAGGATGGGGCGGCACGATGGCATGGAGAGAGGGGTTCCATAGCAGCATAGGGGAGGACGGCTGTGGCGAAGTTGGGCAGTGGTACAGAGATGAAGAGGGGAGCCATGAGGTGGTGCTCTCGGGCATGCCAATTTCTTAGAACAAGGAAGAGGGTTGTGGCAGCATGGTGGTCGGCGGAAGATCGAGTGGTTCATTACGAAGCTGGGGGCGATGACTGGATGGATAAGAAGGGGCCTATGATCGATCATTGGGTGGAGAGCTTTCGATCAACTTTGATGATCGTTGCTTGGTCAGATGCAAAGAAGAAAGGGAAAAGGGTGGCTTTTTCCAGCATCTCTAATGGATTTCGACGAGGTGGCGACGGTTGAAATGTTGAAAGAAAAGAAACTATCCCTTTCTTGAATTTTTTGTGGTGATCAGCAAGGTGGATGGAGGCGAGGTGCTGGCAGCAAGTTTCTGACAATGGCGACAGCAAATGGTGATTTTTCAAAGATGATCGAATGGTCAGATTGGCCTATGGTCCACGGCCCTATTCCATGGACCAACAGTCATGGAGGTTGAAGGTTGAAGGTTAGGGATGACTGCTTTGAAATCCATGCAAGAACTAGTCTTCTGACTTCGTTTGACCTCCGATTTTAGTTTCAATTGTACCGTTGGAATCCTGGAAGCCTGCTTTTTGTGTTGGCATGTGCTTTCATTCAAAACACTGCATAAAAGTATCAACACCCTCAAGATGAATTGTTGATGCACCTTAGGTCAAAAAATTAGATATACTACTATAGCTTCAAGCCAGTCATCGACGAGAAGGTACACTTCCTCATAACTGCTCGAGGTGGTCATGCTCAGTGCCCTCGTTCTCTAACGAGTATCTATACTCTCACTCTGGTATCTCTACACCGTAGACTCAAGACTCAACTATCCAAAAGAAGTGATCATACATCAACCTTTCGGATTAATCACCATCCTCATGATGATCCTACGGTTGGGAGCATTTTATGAGTTAATAATGAAAATTCATGTCTTAAATTTTCAACTCTTAAAAATATGAACTATCATTACCATTAACTCAAAAGATGTATCATAGACACTTTCAAATACACACTATGATAGAAAATAATCTATTTTACTATTTATAGTTAAAATTATAATTTTGTTCTTAGAAGTATATTACAAGTGTCAGCCAATCTGGCTTCTAGGGCACACATATCTAACAGCTAGCACATGATTGAGCCTAACATTCTCCTTCTATGGTCTTTTTAGTTTGGCTCGACTGAGTCAAATTAGATTTGGCTCATCCACAAACATAGTATAGTTTTATCCTAATCTGACTAAAGCTTGTTGAGGTTAGAAAGGGGTTATCCTAACTTAATCTAGGCTTGTCTTAATCTATCGGATGGAAACAAGATAAAATCTGCTAATTCCTGTAATTGTCAGGACAAGAGGTCATTTGACCCAGTCTTTATAGGAGTTGAGGGGTATGGCTTGCACCCCCTGTAATTTATCTAGGGTGCATGCCCCTAGGTGATTTTCACTAAAGAAAAGAGGGTGCATGCCCCCTTATGGCATGCACCCATAGTGGATAGAGTTTGATACTGATCGAACTCTAGGAGGAAGAATCCCTTGCGCCTAAACCTCCATCCTATTTATTTTGTGTGGCACTTTTAGGGGAGTTTTGGGTGGCAAAACTAGGTAGAGACCTAGCATTTGGCATGGAACATCAAATTGGAATTTAATCTAATCAAGCAAGCAAGTTGCTTGATCGATTGGGACATCAGGTGGTGCAGGGTTCTCTATAAGAGCCCCTATGCCCTAGGGATCCCTCATGCCCACATTACCATGCCGAAAGGTTGCCACCTCCTCCGCTTCCATGCCCTCCCTTCCTTTGGTCCTCTCCCTCTTCTTTACGCCCAAGAGTTGTGTTAGATGTGTGCCCTAGAAGCTAGAATGGCTGTCACTTGTAATATACTCCTAAGGGCAATTTTATAATTTTAACTATAAATTAATTAATGAATTATTTTCTATCATAGTGCATATTTAAAAGTGTCTGTGATACATCCTTTGAGTTAATAGTAATGATAATTCATATTTTCAAAAGTTGAAAATTTAAGACATGAATTTTCATAATTAACTCATAAACTGCTTCCGATCGTAGGATCATCATGAGGATGGTGATCAATCTAGAAGGTTGGTGTACGATTGCTTTCTTAGGATAAACGTATCTTGAGTCTATGATGTGGAGACATTAGAGCGAGAGTACAGATACTCGTTAGAGAATGAGGGCACTGAGTGTGACCACCTTGAGTAATCATAAGAAAATCTACCTTCTCATCGATGACTGGCTCGACGCTGCAGTAGTGTGTTTGATTCTTTGACCTAAGGTGCATCGATAGTTCACCTTGAGGGTGTTATAGTTTGACTACACCATAACTCGATCTCCTAGTCATTCAAAATTTTGAGGTATATGTTGGCTATAGCATGTTCATTGTAGGAATTGGATTGCACCAATAGGAGATCTATCTACCTCGGTAGATAAAAAGTAGCCCTATGATAATCACAAGATTGAATTCATAAGCCTATGGCCATGACAAAGTGAAGATGATAGAAAGAGTTTCTATTAGAGTTTCACATTGGACTCAAATCAAATGATTAATTCATATGATAGACATTGGGTTTGATGAGTTCACCTTAACCCTAATCCTGTCGGGGCTCAAGATAGAAGAACCCAATCACACAGATAACTATACTGAGAGGTTCACTTTAAGTTTTGATGGGTTGCCACCATATACTGCTAAGTATCACTAGTGGATTTTGGGAGCAATTAGGATGATTTTGATGATCAATCAAATTGTATGAATCAGAAAAGTTCTAGTCCATTGAAAGGTATTTCGATGATGTCGATGATGGAGATCATGATATGTCTCATTACCATATAGAATTGAATCTAACTAAATCACACAAATAAAGGTTTGGGTTTGGATGTCATCAATTGAGCTAAGCCAATTTAATTAATTTGGATTAGATCCAATCAGGATCAAGGTAATCATGCTAGCACATGATTGAGCCTGACTTTCCCTTCTAAAATCTTTCTGATTCATTGCAACTGAGTCAAATTTGATTTCACTCATTTTTGTATTTTGAATGAATTTATTTTTTATCTAACTAAAATAAGTTCATGTCAGATTAATTATAGAAATTAAATTCATTCATAGTCTAATTGGACTAGGGTCAAAAGTTGACCTGTTTGAGAGAATTGAGGATCACCTGATCAGATGCTTTTAAAATTTTTTTTAGAAATTATTTGAACTTACTTTTTAGATATGTGATAGATCATGAGTATGTATTGGGTGTACCAAATTTTGTAATTTTTAGAGGTGTCTAGATTAAGTTATGATAGAGTTTGATTTGGATCAAACTGTTAAGGGAAGAGTCCTAGGCGCTGTGGGCTCTTTCTTATCTACTCATGCCGACACCTTTTTGAATCATTTTTGGCAAAAAAAAAATAGATAAGATCTAGTGGATTTTCTTGGAGAATAAGTTCTAGAGTTCTAATGATAAAATAAATGAGTTATTTTGGTCAAAAGGGACTCTAAGTAGGCATTGGACATAAAAGCCTTTCTCACATCAAAGTGGATTCAATTCAAGAAATAATTTTTCATGCCCAAAGTCTGCCATCCCTAATATCCCACACCCCCTCTATCCTCTCTCTTCTTCTCTTCTACAAGCTAAAAAGTTAGGCACAAATCTGAGAAGAAGGCCCAAGGATTTTGGCATAATATTCAGGATCTATGCGACAGTGTTCGTGTGACGAATGGGCTACCTTCAGAAATAGTTTTGAAGGTTCTTTGGATCAGATCCAAATTTAATTTTTAGAAAAAAGATTTATGAGAAGAAGACATTCAGATCCTGTCCGAGTAGATACCAGTAGAGGCTAGGCGCATGCGTGGCTCCTTTCAGAACCTCAGAAATCAACAGGATCATTGCAGGATAATTAGATTACCCAATCAGATACTTTAAATTAAATCTAATTTAATTTTAATTTTTTAATTTTTAATATTAAATTATCTTGATTAGATCTGAAAACTCTTAGATCTAATTAGATCATTTAAAATTTTTTTAAAAAATCTTCCTTAGATCTGATCAGATCTGCGTGATCCTATGGCGGAAAATAGTGTTTTTCCTTCAACTGGTATCAAAGCCAGTTAGCAATTCTTCAGATCCACCTTAGATCTAATTTTATTTTTATTTATGATCTGATTTTAAAAAATTTTAAATATCACATCAGATATGATTAGATCTAAAATTAAAAAATTAAAAATTAAATAATTTAGATCTAATATATATGAGATGAATGACTAGACTAGGTATAGAATAGTTCTATATGTAGTCTAGTATGATCATGTATTTAATTTGATTAAATATAATTTTAGATCTATTTAATTTTTATTTTTTTATGGTATGACTATTATAATCAGATCTAAAAAATAGAAAATAAAATTTTTAATTTTTTTATTTATTCATATGAGATATGAAAGATGCATGCTTAGACTAGTCATAGAATAGTTCTATAAGATGTCTAGAATAGTTTTAATTTTGATATGATCAAATTTAAAATTTTATTTTTTAGATTTAATATATGATATTTTAGATCTAAAAGTATGCATATTAATGATTCATGAGATGTACGCAAGGCATGTATTAGTTAGATCTTTTTATATGTGATATATGATCTAAATAGTTTTATAGTAAAAAATTATATTTCTAATTAAGGAGTTTCCCATGGCCGTCCAAACATAAGAATAAAGTAGGATTTAAAGACCCCCTCCTTTTATTCGATGGGATATTCTTATGATGTGTAGGGATGCTGTACGTTCGTCCTTAATCAGAAATTAGAACTTATTTTTCTATAAAATTCTAGATCCTAAAATCCTAGGATTTCTATTACATGTTTTATTCAAGAATCTAAAACTTAATTAAAAATTAAGATTATGAAATTAATTAAATCTAAAATTATAAATTTTTACATCTAAAATATGTTCATAAAATTGGGTTTGGGCTTGGGTAGCTTAATTAGGTCTAGCGGTTGATCAAACTGAATCAAGAGTTAGTTAGGTGGGATTAAAGAAAGCTTAGATTTGACCAGTCTAATAAGATTAAGTCTGGGTCAAGATCAAATCATATTGAGATGTGACTCGATCAAATCAAGATTTAATTGAGCTCTGTGGTTTGAGCCTGGATTGTAGGCTAATCCAATTGATTTTGATTCGATAATTTAGTATCTAAGATAAGTTTGGCAGATACGACCGACTGATTTTTAATTGAAAACTACTCGATCTGAATACTTTCTTATCGAGTTAGTGGCATATCCCTTTCATCGATCTCACTTATCTAGCCATTTGTGTCGATCCAATTTTGATTTGATGTGGCTAACAATTCGAGCCAATTCATGCCACTAGTTTAGTCATAATTATTATGACTAAATCAAATCAAATTTAAAGAGACCTAAATTAAATCTTTTTAAAAAAATATTAAGTCTAAAGTCTTCCATCATTGTAGATGTGTGGGTCCTTCCCGGGGTTGATTGTTCTTGGCTGGATATAGTGGTTCAGTTGCACTGGAAAGATGCAACCATGTCTATTAGGCATTGGATGCTATGGATTGGAGGATGCATTTGGCCCAATATTTTGAATACGGTGAGGGATCCAATCAAGAATTCAATCTGTGCAAATGATGGGTCTGACTTAACTAAGGAGTAGATCAATATTTCGGACATGGTGAGATTCATGAATTAGAGACCAAGTTAGGGTACACCATGATTAGAGAATCATTAGACAAGAGTTGTCCACTCATCGATTAACCCATCATCAATAACTATTAGGTGAGGTGGTGAGTCAATTGGTGGGACCTCACCATCCACTAGAAATCTATAATCGTGAAGATTTTTGTATCTCTGCCAAAAAAATGTAAGGATCCAAGTAAATAGTGGGAGCCTAATTTATTTAAAAATAAAATTTTTAAATAAATTATTTAAGTCTAATTATAAAATCTAACTAGAAACTTTGACTCTTTATAGAAAAATGTCTTCATCCAATCTACTAGCCCGTCTATCCTGGACACCCATAGACTGATTGGACCCAACTACAAGGATTGGCTCCAAAACTTCAAAATTATTTTGGATTTCAAAAAGTTGACTCATGTGTTAGAATAGGATTCTCCCATCTTACCAGTCCATCCATCCACTAATCAGAGAGCGTCTCTCGAGAAGTGAATGGATGAAGATAACAAAGCTAGGTATTACATATTGGGCTTGATATCTGATGAGCTCCAGCGCCAACATGAAGACATTAAGACTAGCCACCAAATGTTGGCTCACCTGCAAGAGATGTTTGGTGAACAAAGTCACGCAGTCAAATATCAAGTCACTAAAAGACTTTTTAAGGCTCAAATGCATGATGGACAGTCAGTCCAAGATCATTATCTGATGATGATCAAGAACCTAGAAGAGCTCGAGAAGCTTGGTGTCAAGTTAGATCAGGATCTGCAGATTGACATAATTCTGCAGTCCTTGACTGATGCATATGGGCAGTTTATCATGAACTATCATATGCATAAACTTCAGAATACCTTGGCTGAGCTCATGAATATGCTGGTTACTACTAAGCTTTCAATCAAAAGTTCTAAAGGCTCAGTACTTGTTGTGGAGTGGACTTCTTCTAAGAGAAAGTCTTTTAGAAAGAAGAAGAAGTCCGTGAAGAAGCAGAAGGTGAATGGTGGAAAGAAGAAGAAGGCAGAGCTGAAGAAGAAGGCTGCTGATAAAAAAAATATTTTTATTGCAATACTAACGGCCATTGGAAGCAGAACTATCCACTTTACCTAGCCAACCCAAAGAACAAGAAGGAGGCAGGTCCTTCTAGAGGTATGCTCATTATAGAATCTAATCTTACGATTTTTTCTACATCCAATTGGATGCTTGACTCTGGTTCTAGTGCTCAATTGTACACTTCTATGCAGGATCTTGAAGATAGCAGGAGGCTGAGGGATGGTGACATGATCCTACGCATTGGGAATGGAGCAAGAGTTGCTATTGTGATTGTGAAAATCTATCCTCTACGATTACCATTAGGATTAGACTTAGTACTTAGGGACTATTTTTATGTGCCTGCAGTAAGCAGGAATTTGATTTCTATTCTACGTTTAGCACAGAAAGGCTATGTAATTTATTTTCTTAAGGACCACTGTAATATTCTTTATGAAAGAAATAAAATTACAAGTGATTTTCTTATAAATGATCTCTATCAGTTACATATTGATGTTTCTATTTTTAATATCGAGCAAAATATGAATGCCATAGAATCAAAGCAATCTAGGGATAGTCTAAACGATAAGTCTCTTTGGCACCTTAGGCTAGGTCACATAGCTGAAGATAAGGTTAACAAATTGGAGAAATCTGGACTATTGAGTCTATTGACTTTCGAGTCATATCCAATTTATGAATCATGCCTTCATGACAAAATGACCAAGCTTTCTTTTATGGGACATGGAGAAAGGGCTACAGACCTACTTGTCCTAGTCCATACTGATGTATACGACCAATTTAATGTACCAACTAGGGGCAATTATATCACTTCATCATCTTTATCAATGATTTATCTCGATATGAGTTTGTGTATTTGATGTAACACAAGTCTGAAGCTTTTAAAAAGTTCAAGGAATACAGACTCAAAGTAGAAAAATAAATAAAAAAATTCATTAAGATTCTTCGATCAGATCGAGGAGGCAAATACCTTAGTTGGAAATTCTTAGACTATCTTAAGGATAATGGTATAGTCTCACAATGGACTCCACCTAGAATGCCTCAACTCAATGAAATTTTAGAATGGAGAAATCGGACCCTATTAGATATGGTTCGATCCAGGATGACCTTCATGGACCTTCCTAAGTTTTTTTAAGACATAGTCTATTGATCGCTATATATCTATTGAATAGGATTCCATCTAAAATCATTTCTATCATACTGTATGAGATATGGCATGGTAAGAAACCAAGTCTGAGTTATCTCAAAATTTAGGGTTGTCCAATCCATGTCAAGAGACTATAGACAAATAAATTAGAGTCTAGGTTCTTTAGAGCTCGATTTATTGGATATCCTAAAGAGTCATTAGGATATTTTTTCTATCTTCCGAAAGATCATAATGTGATTGTGAGTCGACACGCCATCTTTCTTGAAAAATAGTTTATTCAGGATGATGGCATCGAAAGATGGATTAGGCTTGAGGAGAAAGTCTCACAAGAGCCACGAGATAAGGAACCTATGGAATCCAATCAGATTGAGCTAGTCCAATCACTACCTCATCCATCTCATAGATGAAAAAAGATTTTTCACCCCTTGAAAGGTACTTAGGTACTATTTCAAAGGACATAGTAGAAATATTTCTAATAGGAAATGGGGTTTATGGTGAGGATCCCAAAATCTATGATGAGGCAATATCAAATATCGACTCTGAGAAATTGTTAAAGATAATGAAGTTAGAGATTGACTCAATGTGCTCGAACCAAGTCTGGACCTTAGTAGATCCACCTGAAGGTATGGTACCTATTGGGTGTAAAGGATCTTTAAGAGAAAGATAGGTGTCGATGGAAATATAGAGACATTCAAAGCAAGGCTCATAGCAAAAGGATATAGTCAATGTGAGGGCATGGAGTATCAGGATACTTTTTTGCCAGTAGACATGCTTAAGTCCATCCGCACATTACTTGCTATTGCAGTCTATTTTGATTATGAAATATGGCAGATGGACATGAAAACGGCATTCTTAAATGGATATCTTAAGGAAGATATCTATAAGGAATAGCCGCTGGGTTTCACATCTAGTGATACTGATCATAAGGTCTGTAAGCTGCAAAGGTCCATATATGGACTTAAGCAAGCATCTCAGAGCTAGAATATTCATTTCAATGATGTAATCAAATCATTTGGATTCATCAAAAATAAGGAGGAGCCCTATATTTTCAAAAAGATAAGTGGGAGCACTGTTGTCTTTCTCGTGCTGTACGTGGATGACATCCTCCTATTGAAAATGATATTTTTATGTTGACTACAATCAAAATATGATTGTCTAAAGATTTCTCTATGAAAGACCTAAGAGAGGCATCCTTTATTCTAGGAATTAAGATCTATAGATATAGATCAAATAGGATGTTGGGTCTCTTACAGAAAATGTACATAGAAAAGGTGCTAAAGAGGTTTAGCATGAAAAACTCCAAGAGAAGATTGGTGTCCTTCAGACATGGCATTCATCTCTCCAAGAAGATGTGTCCCAACACACCTGAGAAGATTGAACACATGAGCAAGATCCCTTATGCTTCAATAATAGGAAGCCTCATGTATGCCATACTATGTACATGACCTAATATTATCCATGCTGTGAGTGCACGAGCAGGTATCAGTCGAATCTAGATGAAGAGCACTGGACTTCTATGAAATGTATCCTTAAGTACTTGAGAAGGACTAAAGATATGTTTTTAGTCTTTGGTAATGGAGAACTCCAGGTCTTGGGATATACAGACTTGGATTTTTTGTCCAATATAGATGATCGAAAGTCAATATCTGAAAGTCTATTTATGTGCAATGGTAGTGCTGTCAGCTGAAAGAGTTTTAAACAAACTATGATAGCAGATTCCACTATGAAAGCAGAGTACATCGCTGCATCAGAAGCTATAAAGAAGGCATTCTGGTATAAGAAGTTCAGCATAGAGCTCAAACTGATGCCATCAGATGTCATCTCTCTGTATTGCGACAACAATGGCGTCATAGCCTAAGCTAAGGAGCCGAGGTCTCACCAAAAATTTAAGCACATTGAGTAGTGATACCATCTCACCCACGATTACCTCGAGAAGGGATACGTCGAGGTCAAGAGAGTCAATACTGCAAATAATGCGACTGATCTATTGATAAAGTCATTGAGCCAGTAGAAGATTGAAACCCACCTTGAGAAGATGGAACTTAGATTTATAGCCAATTGGCTTTAGGTCAAGTGGGAGATTGTTAGATGTGCGCCCTAGAAGCTAAATTAGCTATCACTTGTAATACACTTCTAAGAAAAATTTTATAATTTTGACTATAAATTAATAAATAGATTATTTTCTATCATAGTGTATATTTAAAATTGTCTGTGATACATTCTTTGAGTTAATGGTAATGACATTTCATATTTTCAAGAGTTGTAAATTTAAAACATAAATTTTCATAATTATCTCATAAACTACTCCCGACCGTAGGATCATCACGAGGATGGTGATCGATCCGAAAGGTTGGTGTACGATCGCTTTTTTAGGATAGATGTGTCTTGAGTCTATGGTATGAAGATATCGAAGCAAGAGTATAGGTACTCATTAGAGAACGAGGACACTGAACATGACCACCTCGAGTAGTCATAAGAAAGTCTACCTTCTCATCGATGACTGACTCGATGCTGCAGTGGTGTGTCTGGTTCTTTAACCTGAGATGCATCGATAGTTCACCTTGAGGGTGTTATAGTTTGACTACACTATAACTTGATTTTCTAGCCATTCGAAATCCTGAGGTGTATGTTGGCTATAGCATGTTCATTGTAGGAATTAGATTGCACCAATAGAGGATCTATCTACCTTGGTAGATGATGAGTAGCCCTATGATAATCATGAGATTGAGTTCATAAGCCCATGGCCATGGCAAAGTAAAAATGATAGAAAGAGTTTCTATTAGGATTTTACATTGAACTCAAATCAAATGATTAATTCATATGACAGATATTGAGTTTGACGAGTTCACCTTAACCCTAATCCTATCGGAGCTCATGATAGAAGAACCCAATCACATAGGTAACTGTACCAAGAGGTTCACCTTCAATTTTGATGGATTGCCACCATATACTGCTAGGTGTCATTGATGGATTTTGGGAGCAATTAGGATGATTTTGATGATCAATTATTCTAATTGTATGAATCAGAAAAGTTCTGGTCCATTGTAAGATGTTTTGATGATGTCGGTGATGGAGATCATGATATATCTCATTACCATATAGAATTGAATCTAACTGGATCATACAAATAAAGATTTGGGTCTAGATGTCATCAATTGAGCTAAGCCAGTTTGATTGATTTGGATTAGATCCAATCAGGTTTAAGGTAATCGTATTAGCACATGATTGAGCCTGACTTTATCCTTCTAAAATCTTTCTGATTCATCGTAACCAAGTCAAATTTGATTTGACTCATTCTTATATTTTGAATAGATTTATTTTTCATCTGACTAGAACAAGTCTAGGTTGGATTAATTATAGAAATTAAATTCATTCATAGTTAAATTGGTCTAGGGTTAAAAGTTGACCTATTTGAGAGAATTGAGGGTTACCTAATCAGATATTTCTAAAAAATTCTATAGAAATTATTTTGATTCAATTTTTGGATATGTGATAGAGCATAAGTTATCCATTGGGTGTACCAAATTTTATGATTTTTTGAGGTGTTTAGACTGATTTATAATAGAGTTTGATTTGGATCAAACTCTTCAGGAAAGAATCCTAGGCGTAGTGGACTCTTCCTTATCTACTCATGCTGACACCTTTTTGAATCATTTTTGATGAAAAAAATAGATGAGATCTGGTGGTTTTTTATGGAGAATAAGTCCTAGAGTCCTAATGATAAAATAAATGAGTTATTTTGATCAAAAGGGACAATCTGGTGGTTTTTTTTACATAAAAGCCTTTCTCATGTCAAAGTGCATTCAATGCAAGAAATAATTTTTAATGCCCAAAGTCTGCCATCCTTGATATCCCATGCTCCCTCTATCCTCTCTCTTCTTCTTTTCTACAAGCCTAAAAAGTTAGGCATAAGTCTAAGAAGAAGGTCCAAGATTTTTGGCACAATATTCAGGATCTATGTGATGGTGTTTGTGTGACGGACGGGCTACCTTCAGAAATAGTTTGGAAGGTACTTTGAATCAAATCCAAATCTAATTTTTAGAGAAAAGATTTATGAGAAGAAGACGTTCAGATCCTGCCCAAGTAGATATCGATAGAGGTCAGGCGCATGCATGGCTCCTTTCAGAACCTCAGAAATCAATAGGATCATTGCAGGATAATTAGATTACCCAATTAGGCATTTTAAATTAAATTAAATTTAATTTTAATTTTTTAATTTTTAATATTAGATCATCATAATTAGATCTGAGAACTCTTAGATCTAATCAGATCATTTAAAAATTTTTAGAAAACTTCTCTTCAGATCTGCACGATCCTGCGGCAAAAAATAGTGTTTTTCCTTCAAGTTGGGAACAAATCCAGCACAAGTTCCAAAGTGTTTGATGCAAAGATTAGGCAATCAAACAACTAGTTCATCAGATAAAAGCATCACCTTTAAAAGCTATTTTGAAGGATCTACTAGAAGATTTCAGATCTAAAGTTTTGATATCAGATCCAAAAGGAGAAGACGTCCAGAACCAGCCCATGTGGACTCCGATAGAGGCAAGGTGCGTGCATGGCTAGGTTCGGGACCTCAGGCTTCAGTAGATCATCGTCAAGATAATAGTTATTGTTCCTAATTTAATTTTAATTTTAGATTTTAATATTAGATCATAAGGATCAGATCTAAGAATTCTCAGATCTTATTAGAACTTATAAAAAAAAATTTAAAATTTTGCTATAGATTTGATTAGATCAGATAGATCGTATGGTGAAAAACTTAGTTTTTCCTTCACCGACATCTTCAGATCACCCAGATAAATAAAAAGAGAAAAAAGGAAAGAAGAAAGAAAGAAGAAAGAAGAAGAGAGGAGATAAGAGGGTGGAAGGGGGCTTAATTCCCCCACAGGAGAGCTCTCCTTGTCTATGACATACCAGAGCCTTAAATAGAGAAAGAAATGGGGCTTTTTGAGTCCTTGTTGAAGTCAAATCAGAGTCTGGATCAAATTAAACCTTGCTGAGAAGTCTTAGCCATTGGATCTTGATCAAACACCCCAAAATCCATCAAAAATCATCTCCTGGCATCAAGATCGATGCTGGATTAAATCTAGGCCATTGGATCTCCTAATCTGTTGAATTTTTGCCATTCGATCATGCTAAAAAGGCTTTAGAAAATCCTGATCAAAATTAGAATCATTGTCCGCCATTAGATCTGAACTGGCTACACTGAGGACTGTTGGATCATGCACCACTGTTCCCGTGGACCATTTAGACTGAGTGTAACCAAGACCGTGTTGAATTGAAGCATGCCACATCATCCAAATTTACCAAAATAATCCTAAATGCCATGATGAATTTTCTGTGGACCCTTTAAGGGTCTACGTGCACTGAGGCAGCGAACGGTCCATCGTAGACCATGCGGTTTCCTAACGTAAGGGTGACATCAGGGCTGAGGGGCTGTGGGCTTGCAAGCATTCTTTGCATGTAGGCTGGGCTGCTCTGATCCACGCATTGGGCTGGCTTGCACTACGGGCTGAGCCGAAGGCATTTGGGCTAGTTTAGTTGGATCGACTAGTTCAGCCAATTGATTTTTTCCTTTTTTTATTTTTTTAAAATCTTCCAACCTTCATAACTTTCTTAATTTAGCTTTGATTTTTATCAAATTTAATTTGTTTGAATTTATAAATTGAGCTCTTCGCATTGGTGAGCTTTATTCCTAAAAAATATTAATAAAAATATTAATTTTTTAAAATAAATATTGATTAATATATGATTTAAATACTTTTATTTATAAATTTATGATAATTATCAAATAGTGAGTAAAATTATCAATTAAGTAATTTAATTATTTAAATATTTTATTTTATATGAAAAACTCAACTATAATATTTTTCAAACCATCACAAGTCCAATTGTTCAAAAATCGCTCAAATCGGATAAAAAATGAGCAAATTTTATCAATAAAGGATTTAACCATAAATAATAAAAAATAAAGATTTTTCTATAAAATAGCAGCTTAAAAAAATATTCAAAAATTAAGAGCTTAAAAAGTTTAGAATTTAAACTTTTTAGGGGCTTAAATGTAAAATAGGCTAGAAAATTTTGGTTCTCGATCAGGTTTGGGTTCGATCCGAAATCTTAATGGATCTAACCCAAAAAACTTTTAATGGATCCAAATCCGTTAGGATCTGAACCCAATACCAAAAAAAATCCTTTCTTCCCTGATCAAGACCCCTATTGGCCACCACCTCACTTTGTTCTTAATGGGCAGCCAAACGACCACTCCTTATAGTCTTAACCACTGGAGAGGTGAGAAGGGAGGGTAGCAGACCGCCCCCTTCGTTGAAGGACAGTGGAAAGCCCGCCATCTAATCCTACCATGATAGAAGCTGTGATTTCTATAGCTACTGCATGCAGCTCGCCACCGCCACCTATGAAAGGAATATGCCCTCAAGCCAATTTATTTTTGGGATGTCTTTATCTTCCAGACTCATGTAATGATATTTTTTAATAAATAAAGGTATTTTATTTCATCATGAACTCTATGCAGTGTCTTATTATTTATTTAAGATTATGATGAACCCTATAAATTAGGACTATGATTTTAGAATTATGATGAGATCATACTAGTAAGACCTAAAATCTTAAAACCCTAATTTAAATATTCCTAGTCGATGGGACATTGAGTTAGGGATCAATGTTTTTCAGTAAGACTAGCACATTCTTTGTATGCTCAATTGAGAGGATGATTGATCTCACAATAACTTATGTATGACACTAATACAAGAATGTGGATGCTCATTAGAGAATGAGTTCACTGAATTGATCCAAATTGAGAATATCTAATGGAGTCTTATCTACATGTCAATAGATGGTTCTCATAGTGGAATTTGTGCATGTAATCCTTTGACCTGAAACTACCATAGAATCTTATATATATAAATCCATATTTTGGTTCATACTCATTCATGACTTCAGTTATGTACGGGATGATCTGGATATGGTAGATTATATATATGAAGGTTGTGAGTAGGTTAACATGGAATCGATCTCTCCTGGTAAGAGGAAATAGCATCCTACCTGCTTCAAACAAATAATGATTCAGGAAGACTTTGATCAAAGCATGATGAAAATTAGAAATGGTTTCTAATATTTCATTAAATGAATCATTATCATAAGATTGAAAGAGAAATGAATATGATATTGGGGTTGACATATTTTCATACCCAGAGTCATATTCAGGATGCAGGGAGATCGAAGGATCTAGTTGCATGGTAATTTTCACTGAAGGGATATTTTTGGTATTTCCATCAAAATTTCACATCTTTTGGGTAGTCATGATATGTTGCTAGACGTCAATCATGTCTTGTGGGTTTGATCAAATTAAAATTTTAATTTGATCATTAAATTAGAAAGTATTCTAAATTAAGTCAAATTGGGTTGGCTAGTTTTGACCTAAATCGGTTTGGTTGAGTTCTAACCAGATTAGGTCAAATCACACCCTGACTCACTGCTGGTTAGATGTGGAACCCAATGGGTCACACACAAAGAGAATTGATTAAGGGTCTAATTAGATTAGACCATGTTTGCAAGATGAATATGCTAGCACATATAGCAAACCCTAGCACCAGGATTCGAATTGGATTCGAATCAGCTTTCGATTTGGGCTAATTTAGATCCGATTTGAGCCAAATAGGATTTGGTCTTGAGTTGGATTAACCTAGATTGATTGGGCTTCAGATTGGGGCACCACCATACCTAGCATCCCACATGCCAGAGAGAGTCTCTCTCTTGCGTGTGGGAAGTATTTCATGCGCAAAGGACTCTTTGGCGCATGGAATAAGATGGCGCCTACCTTCTTTGACTTTTTCCATATTGTTATGTCACGTAAATTTTTTTTGGCATTAGCATGGACATCAGATATGGGGCGCAGAAGAGTCCTTCTATAGATGAAAGACTTCATTTTCCTTTTAAATTTTTTGCCCATGATATTTTTGTCACCCAAGACCCCTTGCCGCCCAAGACTCCATGCCTACTCCTCCTTGATGTCTCTTGGACCAAGTCAAAGTCTCTTGGGACTTTGACTATTCAAAGATTATCTCCATGCCTTCTTGCTGAATGGGCATCCCTTTTTAAGAGCCATTGGATGGCCTTTGTATCATGATCTAATGGATGAATTATGGTGCACCAAAGATGATGCATTGCGACTCTTCGTAAAAAACTTACGTAGAATTAGTCCAAGAGTCCTTCTATGCTTTAAGGCACCTCTTGGACTAAGTCTATATCTCATTTTTTTACTGATGAGAGGCATGAGATTGGCTGATGGGGCATGAGAATTTTGATGAGGAAAGGGTGTGAGATTTTTTGTTGGCACCCCTATGTACATTATAAATAAGGGGTGCACACCAAGAGTCCGGGTGTGAAAACATTATCTTTTCTTTCTTACAAAGAGTTTCTTTTTGTCCAATTTTCTTTTCTTCCTTTCTCTTGTCTAGACCTTGTCATTATAAGGACAAGAAGTCATCTTAAGACTAAGAGATTAGGAAGAAAAATTAAGAAGACAAAAGAAAAAGAAAGATAGATAAGGAAAGGTAAGGAAGATGACATAAAGGCTAAAGAAGGTCTAGTTCTTTTAGTTAAAGTTCTTATTATTAGAACTTTAATAAATCAAAGGTGCTGGTATCTTGATCAAGTCTCTATGTGGATCAACGTTGGAGGGATGAACATGTGAGCACCTGATGGAAATCCTGACGGATTGCTACCGATGATTAGGATCAATTTAGAATTTAGCGATAAGAGGTTGTTCTAATACTTTCTTTTATATTACAAATGCATGTTATATGATTTAATTGCTAATAAGATAGTCCTTGGATTTGGATTTGGTTTATTTGATTTCATGTTTTTACTTTGAAATCCGTGCTTCCATCCTATACACCAAATCCAACAACCTGCTGCCGCCCTCATCTCCCCGACTCGGTTCGGAGCCATTATCGGCTCCCGTCGCCCACTACGTCATAGCAAAAGCAGTGGTTCTTGCGGTCACAAAAGTCGTGGGTGGCATGGATAGCTGCTACAGCCGTGAGCAGTGGGGCCGCAGCTCCGACCTGCTGCCGACATGGCAACAGTCGTGATTGTTGCCTCATTCGCTGGACGGTGAGGGTCAACCCATTTTTTTTTAGTTTTAGAAAATTATGAAACTATAATTTAATTTTCTTAAGCCTTAATTAATTTTGAAAAGTTATAAAACTATGATTTTTTTCAAAAATAAACTAAAACTTATCAAAAAAAAATTTTACATGAATACAAAGCACAAAATTAATAGCATATATAATATAATTTTATATTTTTATATCTAAATTATACTCCATTATTAATGCAAAATTAAAATAAAATATATCTTATGCCATCATCTCATCAATATGATAATCACGTAGGCCGCAGAGCGTCTGATCTTTTTTCATAGATGGCTGGTCTTCTCTGTTCTCACCCTCCTCCTTGATGCGGAGGATCGATGGGAATTGTCATACCTGAGGGTTGAAGAATAGGGATCAGACCATCTTTATTTATACCTGCACTTATCTTATCTCATTAAAAAATTTATTTTTAATTAGAACAAAAATTTGAGTCTAAATTTTATCAGAAATAAAACTTTTTAATTAATTAGGCTCACTATAATTGATTCAGAACTTGATCCAATAAGTTAAATCTGACTAAGTGACAATTAGGCTACATTAGAAGTCAAATTTAATAGTCATAAATTTTTTAAATATAATTTTAACAATGCTATCCAAAAAATATTTATAAAAAATAGGTGGAAGAAAAATTACACATTGATATAGATACAAAATCCATTTCTTTTTTCTTTTTAACATAGGAATATCAAACATATAACTAAGTCAAGATCATCGAGAAACTCATACCAGTTTTTGAGGTCGGCATCGCATGTAATTACTGGAGCCAGAATTGCCCGTTAAGCATGCTCATGTATTTTATGCAATTTTCATCAATTCAACTTGCAAGCACCTAGTTATTGACATTATCTTTGTTTGAGTCCTAGGAGCTAAGCCCCGGGTTTCAAAATTTTGGCTACTGTTTTTCGGCTCCTATTGAAGTAGAGTTACACCCTCATTTCCTCCAAGTTTTGGTAGACCTCAGTGGTGAGCCCCAGTTTCCAGTTTCCAGTTTGTTCCTTGGTTTAAGGAGCCCACCGCTACAAGCGTCGAAACGTTGAAGGAACGCTACCTTCAACTAAGGCTCTACAGACAAGCAAAATCGAGGCTGAAAGCTAAGCGCTCCCATGGATCCACCACCCACCCTTTTCAAAGGCTCCACCGCAAAGTACGTCTTTGTCATAAAACTTGTTCCTTTAATTTCTCCGATAGAATTGTGAAATCAAAAGATATATGCAAGGCGGAAAAGGAAAAGATATCAAAGTAGTAGTCAGGCCCCACAAGAAGAATAAGAGGAAAAAAAAAGCAACAAATAGTGGGTAGGAGCCCAGCCAGCCACAAGAGACTAAAACAAAAGGCTAGCCAGCAAAGGAAAACAAAGCAAGGCTCCGATAGGTTTAGCAGCAGCATGAAACCCCATATCAAAAAGAAGAGCATCTAAAAAGAGCATCAGCCATAGCATTATGCGGGATACACTCAGTAATTAAAAAAAATAGACAGACAATATAGAAAAGAATTGTTACCGCCAAAATCCGACCTAGTGAATGGAAGGCAGCTGGTGGATCTGTACTTCGGGAAGAAGATCTCCCCACCTTTTGCCCTCCAACATTAGAAACAGAGATGAACTCCGAAGGTCGCTGGAGCTAATTTAGCTTAAGATCCTCTAGTGTTTAAGCTAGATAGAATCAGATAAAATTGAATAGTTGGAGGAAAAGGCAATTTTTTTGTAGGTAAAAAATTTATCTAAAAATTTATATTTTTTTAGATAATTATTTTTTAAATAATATTTAAATATGAAAATAATTTATCTATATTTTTTTATACATAAGTTGCTCTAAAATATATCTCATATTCTTTTGCATTACTATTTTTTTGAATAAGTTGTTAAAATTTATTCATATTTTCTATAATATCTCTTATGCTTTTTAGATTTGGAAAAAGTTGATGATTAAGTTATTGAGATGGGAATATTGAAAATAAGGATGTGATATTTTTGGTGTAAAACTAAATATCTACTTTATTGGCTGATGAGAAAATGGTTTAGCTATCCTCGAGGTGGGTAAGATTTTTTTCTATTTCATGGATAAATATTATTCAAGAAAAAGTAATTTTTCTATCTTAAAAAATATGAAAATATGGATAAGTTGGTCAATGAAAAAGTAGACAAACTTTTTTATGATATTTATCTATAAAAGAATGAGCCTAAAAAGTAAAAAGAAAGGAGGGAATGTGTGTTCTCGTGATGCATACCTAGTATTTTGGGCTATTTATAGATGAAGAGTCCATGTCCTATTGGGATTGGGCTCTTAGGGTCTGCTGCTGGATGAAGAGTTATCTAGATTAGCCTATAAATCTGGATCAGCCCATAAATCTAAGTCTAAACTGGTTCGATGATATGCCACATGTAATTCAATGATTGGTTGGCCTAATTTGAATCACATCTAGAATAATATATGTTGAAGATAAACCTCGCTTCCGTCGAAGACCAGTCTGATGCTTAGCCTAATGTAACTGATAATCGTAGAAAAGCTTCGATCGAAAATTCTTCCTCCAGTGGTCGAACCCCTCCCGAACTCCTCCAACGGTCGAACGCCTCCCGAACTCCTTCAGCCGTCGAACTCCTCCAGCCGAACCTCTTTTTGAACTCCTTCAGCAGTCGAACTCCTCCAACGGCCAAACCCCTCCCAAACTCCTCCAGCCGTCGAACTCCTCCAGCCGAACCTCTTTGAACTCCTTCAGCAGTCGAACTCCTCCAACGGCCGAACCCCTCCCAAACTCCTCCAGCCGTTGAACTCCTTCAGCAGCCGAACTTCTTCAGCGGTCGAACCCCTCCCGGACTCCTCTAGCAGCCGAACCCCTTTTGGACTCTTTCAGCAGCCGAACTCCTCCAGCAGCCAAACTCCTCTAGCGGTCAAACCCCTCCTGGACTCCTTCAGCGTAGAACTCCTTCAACAGCCAAACTCCTCCAGCGGTCGAATCTCTCTCGAACTCCTTCAGCAGCCAAACTCCTCCAACAGCCAAACCCCTCTCAGACTCCTCCAGCGGCCGAACTCCTACAGCAGTCGAACCCCTCCCGGACTCCTCCAGCGGTCGAACTCCTTCATCAATCGGACTCCTTTCGGACTTCTCCATCAGTCGAACTTCTTTCGAACTTCTCCATCAGTCGAACTCCATCCAGATTCCTCCAGCGGATTACTTTCAGATTTCAACTAGCATTCCTCCTAGATGATCTCCTCTAGCCGTATTTTCTTTAGGAGTCCGAATTTCTCTGAAATTGATGTATGTCAAAGCTCCTCATCAACCAACGTCTGCTTCCTCCAAACTTTGACTATTAAATCTCGACGAACAGGCATATTACGATAATGGACACCTCTCTCCATAACAAACTTTACATGGTCTCGAACAACCTACTACCGAACGGTTACGGCTGTCACTATCAGTGTGCTACAGACGGCACCTCTCTCCATAATAAACCCCGCATGGCCCCTAGCGGCCCACTATCGGACGGCTATAGCTATCATTATTAGTCTGCTATAGGCTTCGTCTATAAAAAGGAACCCTCCAAATATGTTTTCGCTAAGCTCTCTTCTCCTTCCCAAAACTTTGCTAAATTTTTTTTTGAGCATTCATTTCTGTTGGTCAGAAGAATTGACTTGATCGTCGAAGGGTCCTACCGGAGCCACCACCACCGACTCCAGACGGGACTTTATTTTACAAGTCACCGACGGCGACCTCTTCTTCCTCAACTCCAGCTTGATCTGGCATCAATCAGATTTTAAACTAATAGGATTAGCGCTGGAGGAAGCGCCCTCTATTTCTAAGGTACCCTTGTTCTTAAAGGAGTGCTCAGTCGACCCTGTGGATCTTCTTCTTCAAGGTTCATCTCCATTCTCTCCCTCAATCCCAAGAAATACCTTCAAAGAAGATGACTATCCGAGAATCTACCACTTCTACCATTAGATCTGAGCAAGATCCATCCCTTCCTGCTCCATCGCCTACGCTTCAACTTCCTCCTCCATCGACGACCATAGTAGATCCGGAGCAGTTTAACTCATTGATGCAGTGGGTTCATGGTCTCAC
Organism: Cocos nucifera; assembly: GCA_006176705.1. Classification (NCBI taxonomy): domain Eukaryota; kingdom Viridiplantae; phylum Streptophyta; class Magnoliopsida; order Arecales; family Arecaceae; genus Cocos; species Cocos nucifera. The sequence goes on from QRFJ01001780.1 coordinate 95,262, forward strand.
CGAAATGGTGCAGGCCATGCGGCAACCCTCAATGATGGTTCCATCAAAAAACCCATCATCGAAATGTCAGAAACTGATCCCAAGGAGAAGCACTTGGGCTAGCATATCCGTCGCCCCTGAGAAGGAAAAATAGAGAGCAAAAGTCCTTATTCGGATCATAATTCTTCTCTGGAAGAGATCTTCCCTATCTATAGTCAGAAGCCTTTCAAGATCTGCGATTGAGATGACGTCCTCGATTAGAAACTATGGAAGATGGACCGGTGGATTGAGAAACTCCGCCACATCGCCCTAGCTCACCATGACAATGTTTGCATCAATCCCCTTTTCTCTCCTCGAATTATGCAAGAGCACATTCTATCGAACTTCAAGCTTCCCTAATTTAAAAGCTACGATAGAACCTCTGATCCAATCGATCACCTATAGGCCTTCCAAACCATGATGCTGCTCCATGATGCACCAAATGCCATCTTATGCCGAGCTTTTTTATTTACCTTAAAAGGAGCAGTAAGAAACTGGTACTCGGACTTAAGTTGGGTACCATCTTTTTTTTTGATCAAATAATCCATCAGTTTGTAGCTCACTTCGTCAGCAACTGACATCCATGCCGAGGTTCAGATTCTCTGATGAATATCAAGTCGAAGGAGGAAGAATCTATTTAGGCTTATATCACCTGATTTAATGCTGCTGCATTGAAGGTCTGGAACCTGGACCAGTCTGTTGCAATAGCCACACTCAGGGGCGGCCTTTAGAAGAATGATTTGTTATTCTTTTTGGAAAAGAAGTACCCCAAGGACTTTGTCGATCTACTAGCTCAGGCTGAAGGATATGTCCGAGCGAAAGAAGTCTTCAAATTGAAAGATGAGGAAGCCACAGGAGAGCGGTAGGCAGGCGAGTCAAATAAACCTACGACTGATGGTGGGGTGAATGAAGTTCGACCGTGCTCACAGACTCCCCCCGAGTGCAAGCGAGCCCAAACTTCTCCTCTTGCTCATCGTCAAAGAAGCCCCAATAGAAGGGCATGATGAAGTTCTTCCTCTAGAAGGTTTCACAACTATGCCCCCCTCAATGCTCCAAAAATATAAGTATTGATGGAGATCAAGGAGCAACTGCCGAGACCTAAAAGAATGCGCACTCATCCTAACAAGCACAATCCTAATAAATATTGCCTCTACTATCATGACCACAGCCATGATACTGAAGAATGTATTTAACTCTAAGACGAGATCGAGGAGCTCATCAGGAGAGGCCAGTAAGGTCGATTCCTCAGACACCGGCCTGAAGCAAGAGAAGATCGACTGAGGGCACTATCACAGCCAGAACCACCAAGGAGAGAGGAACAACAAGAAGATCGACCACCTCTTGACATCATCAATACTGTCTCTAGGGGACTTAGTGCTTCGGCAAGCCAGCATCTCTCAGTCTCAAAGCTAGGAGAAGCTTACCCCAAATTAGAAAGGCCTATATAAAATAGAGGAGGTTGTCTGGCTCAGAGCTTATTGCTTAAAGGAGCTCGGAGGAACAACGCTCTCACGACCTTAGAATTTAGAAAATTTGAGAATGTACTATCAGTAATTTTTCTTTAATAAAACTTCTCCATCTTAATATTATTGTTTCTTGGTGCAAAAATTATGTGACGATAGGAAAGAAGCAATCAAAAGTGACCATATTAGGAATAGGAGGAGAACCTCATCCTAATATATGCAAGTCGAAGACCTTCGATTATTTAAGATAGGAGGAGGAGATAGGCCCATTCAACAGTCCATCTTGCTAGATATATGTGCACTAGAAGTCAGAATTGGCTGACACTTGTAATACACTTCTAGGGGCAAAATTATAATTTTGACTATAATCAATAATATGATAGAACTTGAATCGAATGATAATATTTTTTATCACATATGTGTATTTAGTGTCTATGATACATCCTTTGAGTTAATGGTAATGATAATTCATATTTTCAAGAGTTGAAAATTTAAGACATGAATAATCATTATTAACTCATAAAATGCTTCCGACCATAGGATCATCACGAGGATGGTGATTGATCCGGAAGGTTGGTATACAATCGCTTCTCTTTAGTAGATGAGTCTTGAATCTATGGTATGGAGACACCGGAGCGAGAGTACAGGTACTCGTTAGAGAACGAGGGCACTGAGCGTGACCACCTCGAGTAGTCATTAGGAAGTCTACCTTCTCGTCAATGACTGACTCGATGCTGCAGTGGTGTGTCTGGTTCTTTGACCTGAGGTGCATCGGCAGTTCACCTTGAGGGTGTTATAGTTTGACTACACCATAACTCGATCTCCTAGCCATTCGAAACCCTGAGGTGTATGTTGGCTATAGCATGTTCATTGTAGGAACTGGATTGCATCAAGATGGAATCTATCTACCTCGGTGGTAGAGGAGCAGCCCTATGATGATCATGAGAATCAAGTCCAGAAGCCCATGGCCATGGCAGAGTGAAATAATAGAAAAAGAGTTTCTATTTAGGATTTTCACATTCGGACTTGAATCGAATGATTACATCATATATGATAGAAACTAGGGTTTGACGAGTTCACCTTAACCCTAATCTGATCGGGAGCTCAAGATAGAAGAACTTAATCACACAGGTAGCTGCACCAAGAGGTTCGCATTCAGCTCTGATGGGTTGCCACCATATACTGCTAGGTGTCACTGGTGGATTTTGGGAGCAATTAGAATGATTTAGATGATCGATCATTCTAGCTGTTCGAATCAGAAGAGTTCTGATCCATCGAAAGGAGTTTCGATGATGTCGATGATAGAGATCATGACATATCCCATTACCATACAGAACTGAACCTAACTGGGTCACACAAACAAGGGTTTGAATCTGATGATCATCAATTGAACTGATCCAGTTCAATTGATCTGAATGAGATTCAATTAGGTTCAAGAAAATCATGCTAGCACTCAATTGAACCTAACGTTATTCTTTTACTATCATAAATAGTTGTCCTGACTGAGCCAAAGGAGTTTGTGCTCAATCAAAGGCCTTCACTTGATCTGACTGGAGCCTGTCCAAGTCAAAAAAGGGTTGTCTTATTTTGTAAGACAATACCTGCCATTTTTGGTCACCTATCATTTCTCGTCCTTTGACTTTGGTCAAAAGTTGACCTTTGACTAGTCAAATATTGACCATTGACACTTTGACTTCTGTCCATGTGTCACACATCTATTGGAGAGCTGGTGGGGCTTGTCCCCCTGCCAGAAACTGGCAAGGAGGGTGCACGCCACCATCCTTGGCGTGCACCCAATTTTGAGGTGCTTAGGAGTCCTTGTTGGATAGAGACTCCATCTTCTTTTTGGATTCCAAATAGAGTCCTCCTAAGAACCAAATTTGATTGGTCTTAGGCACCATCTAAGGATGAATCCATGGGACTCTATTTCCACCAATCAAATTTAGATCTGATTTCACAAAGGGTTGTGATTGGTTGGGATGAAGAGAAGTTGGATCATGCATAGTCTATAAATAAGACCCTGCGCCCAACTCAAAGTATTAGAATAATTCTCTATGCCCCAAGGCTGCTTCTCTCTTCTTCCTCCACACCAAGTTCATCTTCTCCCTCTCCTCTCCACGTCCAAAGTAGTTTGGGATCTAAGTTGATGCAATCTAGGCGAGAGAAAGCTAGAAGGCTGCGCTGCTGCAAAGAACAACTGTTGATCTTCGAAAGCTATTTTGAAGATCCTCCAAATCATATTCAGATATAATTTTTGGAGACATGATAGAGAAGAAGAGGATCTCCAAATCCAACTTGAGTGGATATCGATAGAGGCTAGGCACTTGCGTGGCTAGATCCAAAACCTTTTGCTGCTTACAGGATCATCAACGGATAATAGGATTACCCTACATTAAGATAAATTAAATCTAATTTAATTTATTTATATTTTATTTTAATTATTAGAATAATAAAAATTAGATTTAAAATATTCTAGATCTAATTTAAATCAAAGAAAAATTTTTTTAAAATATATCTCTTGATCCGATCAGATCTGAACGAACCTGATCCAGAAAATCAAGATTTTACTTCAATGATATCAGAGCCAAGGTTCTAAAGTGTTTAGACCTAATTTTAAATTTATTTTAATCAAAAAATAACTGATTTTAGATATCATATGAGATGTGATCAGATCTGAAATTAGAAAATTAAAATTAAATAATTTGGATCTAAGATTAGAAAATATGCATGACTAGTTCTAAAATAGAATAGTTCTATAGAATAGTCTTGCATGTTTATAATTTAATTTGATTAAATCATATTTTAGATCTATTTATTTACTATTTTTTGATATTATAATTATTATAATAACATCTAAAAAATAGCAAATAAAAATTATTTAATTTTAAACATCATATGAGATATGATTGATGCATGTCTAGACTAGTTGTAGAATAGTTCTACATAGTTATCTAGATTAGAGTTTATTTTGATAAGATCAATTTAAATCTAATTTTTTAGATTATTATGAGATAATTTAGATCTAAAAATATGCATGATTCGATACATGAGATGTATGCAAAATATGCCATGATTAGATCTAATTTGTATATGAGATATATGATATAGATCTAAAACTGTTTTGTAGTATTACATGTTCCTGATTAAGGCGTTCCTCTTAGCCATCCGGATCATAAGAATGAAGAAAAATTTAAAGGCCCTCTCCTCCCATCCGATGGGGTGTTCTTATGATGTGTAGGGGTGCTGCGTGTTCGTCCTTAATCAGAAACCCAAAACTTACTTTCTGCAAAATCCTAGATCCTGAAATCCTAGGATTTATTGTGCATATTTTATTTATGAACCCTACTTAATTAAAAATTAAGATTATGAAATATTAATTAGGTCTAAAATTAAAAATTTTAGATCTAAGACATATTCATAATACTGGGTTCGGGCTTGGGTAGCTCAATTAGGTCTAAGCGGTTGATCAAACCGAATCAAGAGTTGGTTAGATGGGATCAACAATGCTTAAATTGACCAGCCTAATAGGATTAAGTCTGGGTCAAGATCGAGTCACGATCAAGCAAGACCTAATTAGGCTCAGAGGTTAGAGTCTGGATTGTAGGCTAACCCAATTGGTTCTGGCTCAACAATTTGGTGTCTAAGGTAAGTTTGGCACATACGATCGACTGATTTTTAATTGGAGCTACTCGACCTGAATGCATTCTTGTACGAGTTAATGGCATATCCCTTCCATCGGTCTCACTTACCTGGCCATATCTGTTGACTCAGTTCTGATTTGAGGTGGTCAATAATCCGAGCTAACCCATGCCACTAGGTTAGTCATAATTGTTATGACTATGACAAGTCTAGTTTAATGAGACCTGAATCAATTCTCCCTAAGAAAAGATTAAGTCTGAGGTCTTCCACCATTGTAGATGTGCGGGCCCTTTTCGGGGTTGATTGTTCTCGGCTGGATACAGTGGCTCAGTTGCACCGAAAAGATGCAACCATGTCTATTAGGCATTGGATGCTATGGGCTGGAGGATGAGTTGGGCTCAATATTTTGGATACGGTGAGAGACTCAATTAGGAATCCAGTCTGTGCAAATGGTGGGTCTGACTTAACTAAGGAGTGGATCAATATTTTGGATACGGTGAGATTCATGAATTAGAGATCAAGTTTGGGTGCACCATGATTAGAGAATCATTGAACAAGAGTTGTTCACTCATTGGCTAACCCATCACCAATAACTGTTAGGTGAGGTGATGAGTCAGTTGGTGAGACCGCACCATCCACTAGAAATCATTAATCATGGAGATTTTCGCATCTCTACAAAGGAAGTGTAGGGATCCAAAAAAATAGTGGGAGCTAATTTATTTAAAAATAAAATTTCTAAATAAATTGGTCAAGTCATAATTACAGTATCTAACTAGAATCTTTGACTCTCTATAGAAAAATGTCTGCGTCCAACCCATTGGCACGTATCCTGGACACACATAGACTGACCGACCCAATTATAAAGATTGGCTCAGAAACTACAAAATCATTTTGGGTTCTGAGAAGTTAACCCATGTATTGGACCAGGACCCTCCCACCTTACCAGCCCGTCCATCCACTGAACAGAGAGCGTCTTTGAAAAAATGGATAGACGAAGATAATAAGGCCAGATATTACATGTTGGGCTCGATGTCTGATGAGCTCCAGCACCAACATGAAGATATCGAGACTGCTCACCAAATGTTGGCTCACCTGCAAGAGATGTTTGGTGAACAGAGTCGCGCAGCCAAAGTATCAAGTCACGAAATAACTTTTTAAGGCTAAGATGCGTGATGGGCAGTCAGTCCAAGATCACTGTCTGATGATGATCAAGGACTTGGAAGAGCTTGAGAAGCTCGGTGTGAAGTTAGACTTGGATCTGTACAGAATGATATTATTCTGCAATCCTTGACTGATGCATATGGGCAATTCATCATGAATTACCACATGCATAAACTTCAAAATTCCTTGGCCGAATTAATGAATATGCTGGTCACCGCTGAGCTTTCTATGAAAGGTTCTAAAGGCTCAGTTCTTGCTATGGAACGGACTTCTTCCAAAAGAAAGTCTTCTGAAAAGAAAAAGAAGTCTTCGAAAAAGTAGAAGGTGGAAGCAGAAAAGAAGAAAAAGGTAGAGCCGAAGAAGAAGACCGTTGTCAAAGGAAAGTATTTCCATTGCAATAGCGATGGCCATTGGAAGCGGAACTGCCCTACTTACCTGGCCACCCTGAAGAACAAGAAGGAAGGTCCTTCTGGAGGTATGCTCGTTATTGAGTCTAACCTTACGGTTTCTTCTGCATCCAGTTGGGTGCTTGACTCTGGTTCTAGTGCTCATCTGTGCACTTTCATGCAGGGATCTTGAGGATAGCAGGAGGCTGAGGGATGGAGACATGATCCTACGCATCAAAAATGGAGCAAGAGTTGCTGCAGTGGCGGTGGAAAACATACCCTCTTCGATTACCATCTGGTTTAGACTTAGTTTTGAAAGACTGTTATTATGTGCCTGCAGCTAGCAGGAATTTGATTTCTGTTTCATGCTTAGCACTAGAAGGCTATGTGATTACCTTCTTTAAGGACCATTGTAACATTCTTTATGAAAGAAATAAAATTGCAAATGATTTCCTTATTAACGGTCTTTATCAGCTACATATTGATGTATCTATTCTAACTATCGAGCAAAACATGAATGCCAAACGACCTAGGGATAGTCCAAATGATAGGTATCTATGGCACCTGAGATTAGGTCATATAGCAGAAGATAGGATCAACAAATTGGAGAAAAATGGGCTATTGAGTCCATTGACTTCCGAGTCATATCCAACTTGTGAATCTTGTCTTCAAGGCAAAATGACTAAACTCCCTTTTGTAGGACATGGGGAAAGGGCCACAGATCTCCTTGCCCTAGTACATACTGATGTGTGCGGCCCATTTGATGTGCCGGCTAGAGGCAATTTTGTCTACTTCATTATCTTTATCGATGATCTGTCTAGGTATGGGTATGTGTATCTTATGAGACACAAGTCTGAAGCTTTTGAAAAGTTCAAAGAATTCAGACATGAAGTAGAAAAATAAACTGAAAAATCCATTAAGGTTCTTCGATCAGATCGAGGAGGTGAATACCTTAGCCAAAAATTCCTAGACTATCTTAAGGAAAAATGGCATAGTCTCTCAATGGACTCCACCAGGAACACCTCAACTCAACGGGGTTTCAGAACGGAGAAATCGGACTCTATTGGATATGGTTCGATCCATGATGAGCTTCACAGACCTCCCTGATTTTCTTTGGGGACACTCATTGTTAACTTCAATTTATCTACTGAATAGGGTTCCCTCTAAAACCATTCCTACCACACCGTATGAGATATGGCACGGTAAGAAACCAAGTCTGAGTCATCTCAGAATTTGGGGTTGTCCGGCTCATGTCAAAAGACAACAAGCGGACAAGTTAGAGTTTAGGTCCTTCAGAGCTCGATTCATAGGATATCCTAAAGAGTCATTAGGATACTATTTCTACATTCCAGAAGACCACAATGTGATTGTGAGTCGACATGCCATCTTTCTTGAAAAATAGTTTATTCAAGATAGCGGCATTGGAAAGCAGATTAAGCTTGATGAGAAAGTCTCATAAGTACAACGAGCTAAGGACCAATTGGAACCAAATCAGGTTGAGCCAATAAGAACACTACCTCCTCCACCTCGTAGATCAGAAAGAGTTTTTCCGTCCCCCTGAAAGATACTTAGGTATTATTTCAGAGGAAGTAGAGGAAAATGTTCCTCGTAGGTAATGGTGCTCATGGTGATGATCCCAAAACCTACAACGAGGCGATATCAGATATCGACTCCGAGAAATGGCTAGAGGCAATGCAGTCAGAAATTGACTCGATGCACTCAAACCAAGTCTGGACCTTGGTAGATCCACCAGAAGGTATAGTACCTATTGGGTGTAAATGGATCTTCAAGAGAAAGATTGGTGCAGATGGGAATGTGGAGACATTCAAGGCTAGACTAGTGGCAAAAGGTTATAGTCAATGCGAAGGCATTGACTATCAGGATACCTTTTTCCTAGTGGCTATGCTAAAATCCATCCGCACATTGCTTGCCGTTGCAGCCTATTTCGATTATGAAATATGGCAAATGGATGTGAAAATGGCATTCTTAAATGGATATCTTGAGGAAGATATCTATATGAAATAGCCGCTAGGTTTCACATCCAGTGATACTGATCACAAGGTTTGCAAGCTGCAAAGGTCCATATATGGACTTAAGCAAGCATCTCGGAGCTGGAACACTCGTTTCAATGATGTGATCAAAATGTTTGGTTTCATCAAAAATGAAGAGGAACCATGTGTCTTCAAAAAGGTCAGTGGGAGCGCTGTTGTCTTCCTCGTATTGTACGTGGATGACATCCTCCTTATTGGGAATGATATTCCCATGTTGACGACAGTCAAAATATGGTTGTCCAAGGAATTCTCCATGAAAGACCTAGGTGAAGCATCCTTTATTCTAGGAATTAAGGTCTATAGGGATAGACCGAATAGGATGCTAGGACTTTCACAGAAGATGTACATAGAGGAAGTACTAAAGAGGTTTAGTATGGAAAACTCTAAGAGGGGATTAATACCCTTCAGACATGGTATTCATCTTTCCAAGAAGATGTGCCCTAGCACACCTGAGGAAATAGAACGCATGAGCAAGATCCCTTATGCTTCTGCAATAGGGAGCCTCATGTATGCCATGCTATGTACACGACCTGATATAGCCCATGCTGTGAGTGTCACAAGCAGATATCAGTCAAATCCAGGTGAAGAACACTGGACTTCTGTGAAATGTATCCTTAAGTACTTAAGAAGAACTAAGGATATGATGTTGGTCTTTGGTAACGGAGAACTCCAAGTCCAAGGGATACACAGACTCGGATTTCATGTCCGATGTAGATGATCGAAAGTCAACATCTGAAAGTCTGTTTGTGTGCAATGGTGGTGCTGTCAGCTGAAAGAGTTTCAAGCAAACCGTTGATAGCAGATTCCACCATGGAAGCAGAATATATTGCTGCATCAGAGGACTGCGAAAGAAGCATTCTGGTATAAAAAGTTTGCTGCAGAAATTAGAGTAATGCCATCAGATGCCATTCCTCTATACTGCGACAACAATGGCGCCATAGCCCTTGCTAAGGAGTTGAGGTCTCATCAAAAATCCAAGCACATTGAGCGGCGATACCACCTCATCCACGATTACCTCGAGAAGGATTACGTCGAGGTCAAGAGAGTCAACTCCGTAGATAATGTGGCAGACCCACTTACAAAGCCGTTGGGACAACAAAAGATCGAAGCCCACCTTGAGAAGATGGGACTTAGACTTATAGCCAATTGGCTTTAGGACAAGTGGGAAGATTGTTAGATATATGTGCCCTAGAAGCCAGAATTGGCTGACACTTGTAATACACTTCTAGGGGCAAAATTATAATTTTGACTATAATCAATAAAATGGGTTATTTTCTATCACATATGTGTATTTAGTGTCTGTGATACATCCTTTGAGTTAATGGTAATGATAATTCATATTTTCAAGAGTTGAAAATTTAAGACATGAATAATCATTATTAACTCATAAAATGCTTCCGACCATAGGATCATCATGAGGATGGTGATTGATTTGGAAAGGATTGGTGTACAATCGCTTCTCTTTAGTAGATGAGTCTTGAGTCTATGGTGTGGAGACACCAAAAGCGAGAGTACAGGATACTCATTAGAGAATGAGGGCACTGAGCGTGACCACCTCGAGTAGTCATTAGGAAGTCTACCTTCTCGTCAATGACTGACTCGATGCTGCAGTGGTGTGTCTGGTTCTTTGACCTGAGGTGCATCGATAGTTCACCTTGAGGGTGTTATAGTTTGACTACACCATAACTCAGTCTCCTAGCCATATCGAAATCCTGAGGTGTATGTTGGCTATAGCATGTTCATTGTAGGAACTGGATTGCATCAAGATGGAATCTATCTACCTCGGTGGTAGAGGAGTAGCCCTATGATGATCATGAGAATCAAGTCCAGAAGCCCATGGCCATGGCAGAGTGAAATAATAGAAAGAGTTTCTATTTAGGATTTTCACATCGGACTTGAATCGAATGATTACATCATATGATAGAAACTAGGCGTTTGACGAGTTCACCTTAACCCTAATCTGATCGGGGCTCAAGATAGAAGAACTTAATCACACAGGTAGCTGCACCAAGAGGTTCGCATTCAGCTCTGATGGGTTGCCACCATATACTGCTAGGTGTCACTGGTGGATTTTGGGAGCAATTAGAATGATTTAGATGATCGATCATTCTAGCTGTTCGAATCAGAAGAGTTCTGATCCATCGAAAGGAGTTTCGATGATGTCGATGATAGAGATCATGACATATCCCATTACCATACAGAACTGAACCTAACTAGGTCACACAAACAAGGGTTTGAATCTGGTGATCATCAATTGAACTGATCCAGTTCAATTGATCTGAATGAGATTCAATTAGGTTCAAGAAAATCGTGCTAGCACTCGATTGAACCTAACGTTCTTCTTTTACTATCATAAATAGTTGTCCTGACTGAGCCAAAGGAGTTTGTGCTCGATCAGAGGCCTTCACTTGGTCTGACTGGAGTCTGTCCAAGTCAAAAAAGGGTTGTCTTATTTTGTAAGATAATACCTGCCATTTTTGGTCACCTGCCATTTCTCGTCCTTTGACTTTGGTCAAAAGTTGACCTTTGACTGGTCAAATATTGACCATTGATACTTTGACTTCTGTCCATGTGTCATGCACCTATTGGAGAGCTGGTGGGGGCTTGTCCCCCTACCAGAACCTGGCAAGGAGGAGGGCGCACGCCAAGGGTGGCGTGTGCCCAAGTTTGGAGGCGCCCAGGAGTCCCTGTTGGATAGGGACTCCATCTCCTTTTTGGATTCGAATTAGACTCCTCCTAAGAACCAACTTTGACTGGTCTTAGGCGCCATCTAAGGATGAATCCAAGGGACTCTATTCCCACCAATCAGATTTAGATCTGATTTCACAAAGGATTGTGATTGGTTGGGAAGAAGAGGAGTTGGATCACGCATAGTCTATAAATAAGACCCTGCGCCCAACTCAAAGAAATAGAAATAATTCTCTACACCCAAGGCTGCCTCTCTCTTCCTCCTCCATGCCAAGTCCATCTTCTCCCTCTCCTCTCCATGCCCAAAGTAGTTTGGGATCTAAGTTGGTGCAATCTAGATGAGAGAAAGGCGATAGAAAGCTAGAAGGCTGCGCTGCTGCAAAGGACAACTGCTGATCTTCGAAAGCTATTTTGAAGATCCTCCAAATCAGATTCAGATCTAATTTTTGAAGATGTGATAGAGAAGAAGAGGATCTTCAGATCTAGCCAGAGTGGATACTGGTAGAGGTCAAGCACTTGCATGGCTAGATCCAAAACCTTTTACTGCTTACAGGATCATCAACGGGTAATAGGATTATCCTACATTAAGGTAAATTAAATCTAATTTAATTTATCTATATTTTATTTTAATTATTAAAATAATAAAAATCAAATCTGAAACATCCTAGATTTGATTCGAATCAAAGAGAAAAATTTTTAAAATATATCTCTTGATCTGATCAGATCTGAACGAACCTGGTTCGAGAAATCAGAATTTTCCTTCACATCTGTGCCCCTAGTGCCATGTTAGGAATGGAGGAGAATCTCATCCTAACATGAGCAAGTCGAAGACCTCCAGTTATTTAAGATAGGAGGAGGGGAGAGGCTTATTCGACAGTCCATCTATGCCCCT
>QRFJ01001780.1:107569-119282 GCA_006176705.1 Cocos nucifera
TGAGCAAGTCGAAGACCTCCAGTTATTTAAGATAGGAGGAGGGGAGAGGCTTATTCGACAGTCCATCTATGCCCCTAATGTCATGTTAGAAATAGAAGAGAACCTCGTCCTAACATAAGCAAGTCGAAGACCTCCGATTATTTAAGATAGGAGGAGGAGAGAGGACCATTGAATGGCCCATTTGTGCCCCTATTGCCATGTTAAGAATAGGAGGAGAACCTCATCCTAACATGAGCAAGTCAAAGACCTTCGATTATTAAGACAAGAGGAGGAGAGAGGCTTGTTAAATGGCCATCTGTGCCCCTAATGCCATGTTAGAAATAGGCAGGAGAACCTCATCCTAACATGAGCAAGTCGAAGACCTCTGGTTATTTAAAATAAGAAGAGGGGAGAGGCCCATTTAGTGACCCATCTGTGCCCCTAATGCCATGTTAGGAATAGAAGGAGAATCTCATCTTAACATGGGCAAGTAGAGGCCGTCGATTATTTAAGACAGAAGGAGAGAGAGGTCCATTCAACGATCGATCTGTACCCCTAGTGCCATGTTAGGAATAGAAGAAAAATCTCTTCCTAATATGAGCAAGTCAAAGACCTTCGGTTATTTAAGATAGAAGGAGAGGAGAGGCCCATTCAATGGCCTATTTGTGCCCTTAGTGCCATGTTAGGACAAGAGAAGAACCTCACCCTAACATGAAAAGTCTAAGAATCTTCGATTATTTAAGATAGAGGAAGGAGAGGCCCATTCAATGGTCCATTTGTATCTCTATTGCTATATTAGGAACAAGAGGAGAACCTCATCCTAACATGAGCAAGTCAAAAACCTCGATTATTTAAGACAGGAGGAGGGGAAGGCCCATTCAATGGCTCATTTTGCACTCCTATTGCCATGATGAGGATGAAAGGAGAAACCTCATCCTACATGAGCAAGTCGAAGACCTCATTCATTTTAGATGGAATGAGGGAAGAGGCCCTAATAATATCCCTAATGTGCCCCTACATCCGTTAGAAATAGGAGGAGAACCTATCCTAATATGAGTAAAGTCAAAGGTCTTATTCATTTTAGATGAGATGAGGAGAGGCCCTGACAATGGTCCTAATGTGCCCTATAGTCCATTAGGAAGATAGGAGAGAACCTAGTCCTAACGTGAGTAAAGTCGAAGGTCTCATTCATTTTAGATAAAGTGAGAAGAGAGGTCCGACAGTGCACCTAATGTGTCCCTACAAGTCCATTAAAAAGAGAGGAACCTTGTCTTAAATGAGCAAAGTCAAGACTCGTTCATTTTTAGATGAGGATGAGGAGGAGGCCCTAACAATGGCCCTAATGTGCTCCTACAAGTCTGTGTATGAGAAACAGGAAGACCATCCTAATGTGAGCAAGTCGTAGCCTCTATTTATTTTACATGAGGTGAGAAGAGAGGCTCCGACAATGGCCCTTATATGCCCTATAGCCCGTTAGGAACAGGAGGAAACCTCATCCTAATATGAACAAATCGAGGCCTCATTCATATTAGATGAGGTAGAAAAAAGGCTCCGACAATGGCCCTTATGTGCCCCTACAGCTCATCAAAAATATGAGGAGAACCGCATCCTAACATAAACAAAGTCGAAGGCCTTGATCATTTTAGACGAGATGAGAAAAGAGGCCTCGATAGGAGGAGAACCTCATCCTGATGTGAGCAAAGTCAAAGACCTCATTCATTTTAGACAAGTAAGAAGAGAGGCTCCGACAACGGCCCTTATGTGCTTCTACAGCCCATTAGGAATAAGAGAAGAATCTCATCCTAACATGAACCAGTCGAAGGCCTCATTCATTTTAGACGAGGTAAGAAGAGGAGCTCTGACAATGACTCTTATGTCTCCCTATAGGCCCGTTAGGAATAAAAGGAGAACCTCAACCTAACATGAACAAAGTTGAAGGTCTTCGTTCATTTTAGACAAGGTGGAAGATAGGTCCCGACTCGGTTGGAGATAAGATCTCCCTCGAGCTTCAACCTCAATAGGAGATAAGATCTCCTCGAGCTTCAACCTCGCTGGTAGATAATATCTCCTGAGCTTCAACTTCAACAGAAGATAGGACTCCTTCAACCTCGGCCTCTCAACTCGGCTGAAGATAAGATCTCCTCAAGCTTCAACCTCAACAAAAGATAAGATCCTTCAACCTCAACTGGAGATAGATCTTCTCCGAGCTTCAACTTCAACAAAAGATAGGATCTCCTCCAACCTCGACTGGAGATAGATCTCTCCTGAGCTTCAACCTTCGCAAGATAAGATCTCCTTCAACCTTGGCTGAGATAAGATCTAATCCCTCCAGAGCTGTCAACTTCAATCAAAAATTGGATTCTTCAACCAGTGCGTGGAGTCGTATCAGCTTGCTGCTGCTCCATTTCAAGTAGAAGGATAGGAGTACCGGCTCACTGTAGCTTCCGTGATACGTTCATATACGTGGCAAGATAGGAATCTGCCTACCTCAGCTCTTGCACTTGGACCTCAGAGTTATAAGATTGTCCCCGACTTTCAACCTCAAGTGAGATATAGATCTTCGCTTCACTCAGTGGTAGATCAATCTCGCTCCAACATGAGCTACTGAGAGCGTAGTAGCTATCTCATTTATCTGCTGGGATGGGAGTTATAGATGGCTCTCTCCGGGAGCTTTCCGAACTCTTAGGTAGAGAGGATATGAGACTTCTTTCATACGTCGCGGGACGGTAAGGGTATACCAGGACGAGTTCGCGACTGATGGTGAATACTAGTTCAGACTGATATCGATGATAAGATTCTTCAGAACCTCTATAGGGAGAGTAGATCTCTTGAACTCCAACTTAATTGCAATATTACGACCTCCCCTCGAGGATTGCAACTTCAAAAAAATAGCTAAGATCTCTTCATCAACCTTAATGGAGTAGATCGATCTTCCGAGCTTCCAACTTCAACAGGAGATAAGAATCTTCTTCAACCTCTGGCTGGAGATAAGTCTCCCTGAGCTTCAAACTTCACCCCGCAGGAGATAGGACTCCTTTCGAACCCGACTAGAGATTCAGAGATCATCCTCTCAAACTTCAACCTCGACTGAAGATTAACGATTCTCCACCGGAGCGGGGTGCTTCAACTTCAAAGAGAAATCGAAGATCTGTCTTCTCTAAGCTCGATCCAGATAATAAGAATCTACGTTCGTAAAATGGAACCATCAACTTCTCATTACGAATTGAAAGATCTCCTCGGGCTCATTTCGAAGAGTATGGATGTAGTCGATCTCATTGCAGAAGCTGTCACGATTCATCAATGGGCTGCAGTGCCTGAAGAAGGAACTTCGACAGTCATCATTTTTTTATACTGCTCTTCAATTTTGGAAACTCGGAGAGTGGGGGACTTAGTGTTGGAGAATAATCTCGCTTCCATCGTAAGTTCATCTGATGCTTAACCTAATGTAACTGAAATCATGGAAAACGCTTCGATGCGAGAATTCCTCCTCCAACGTAAAATCGCCCCCCGGACTCCTTCAGCATTCCAAACTCCTTCAGCAGTCGAACTCCTCTAGCGGTCCGAACTATTTAGATATGTGTGCCCTAGAGCCAGAATTGGCTAACACTTGTAATACATACTAAGGCAATATTAATTTTATCTATAAATAAATAAATAAAATATTTTCCTATCATAATGGTTATATTGAAAGTGTCTTCTTGTATATCTCCTTGATTAATGGTAAGTGATAGTTCTATTTGTTCAGAGTTTAGAACATTTAAGTACTAATATTTGTCATTATTTAACTCTCATAAAATGCTCCACTATAGGAATCATCATGAGAATGGTGATTGATTCAGAAGGTTGGTGTACGATCACTCTTTAGGATAGATGAGTCTTTGAGTCTTGGTGTAGAGATACTAAGAGTGAGAGTATAGGTACTCGTTGAGAAGAGAAGCACTGAGCATTAACCAATCTCGAGTAGTCATGAGGAAGTCTACCCTCTCATCGATGACTGATCGAAGCTACGTGGTGTGTGTGTCTTGGCCTTTGACCTGCGGTCCATCGATGTTCATCTTTGAGGAGTTTATAGTTTGACTACACCGAATTGATCGATCTCCTACCATTCAGAACGCATAAGATTGTATGTTGCTATAGTATGTTCAATTAAGAATTGAGATTGCACACATGAGGGATGCTATCGTCTCGGATAGATGAAGAGCAGGTCTATGCTGATCATGAGAATCAAGTCCATAAGCCCATGGCCATGCTACATGAATGTGAATATAATAGAGTAGTTTCTTATTGAAAATTTTTCACATGTGGAACTTGTGTAATTGGAATTGTTAATTAGTGATTTACGAGATGATGATATAATTGGGTTTTGATGAGATCACCGTTACTTATTAGCTCGTATGTCAAGGTGTACTAAAGATGAGAGGTATGTACTGGTATCTCACTACAGGTAACTACATCGGGAGAGTGTTCATTTTTTATTACTGAATGAGAATGTTATGTCCACCATATGTTTTTTTTTTTTTGCTTTGGTTTTTTTTGCAAGGTCCACTGATAGATTTGTTGGGAGTATTATTATGAATTGATATGTGGTATATGATCGATCATAGCGTGGTCAGTTGGTGCTTAAATAAAAAAATGTTGTAATTCTAATCCATCGAAAGATATTTTGATGATGGTCGATGATCGAGATAGTGAGGTATTATCATTATCCTATATGGAAATGGTAGATGACCGATGGAACTAATGATTCATCGGATGAGAATAAGGAATTTGGGTCTAGATGAATTTCATGCAGAGTGTCGACTAATCTCCAGTCCATGTAATTGATAATGTGGAAATAAGATGTCAATTAGTTGCAAGAAAAATCGTACTAGCACATGGTTGAGCTAAGTGTTCTCCATCAACAAATTATTAAAGCTTGTCTCGACTGAGCAAATATATTTGAGTCTCACTCCAGGGAACCATTATTTGGTCTAACTGAGCTTGTTCAGGATCAAAAAGGATTATCTTGAATTTTGAACGATAAATTTGATGACATCACCTGCCATTTTTCAATCACCTTGCTACAAGTCTTGTCCCTGACGTTGGTCAAAAACATGAACCTTGACACTTAGACTCTCCCATGATGTCATACACCCATAGGAGAAACATGGGGCTTTGTCTCCCTACTAAAAGTAGAAAGAAAAGGGGCACACGCCTAGGAGGAATATGCCCCATGAGGATCACGTCTTGGAGTCCCATACAGATGGGACTCCAGTTGCTCATGCTTGAATTGGGTGGCACCAAAGAGTCCTCTTTATCAGTCTTGGCACCACTAAGGGAAGTTTGTTTGTGAAAACTTTAATCTGATTGGATCAGTAGATGTCTCCGACCAATTCAAATTTAATCTGATTGCCACATTAGAACCGATGATTGGTTGGGATGATATGGCGTTGCGGGGCGCGAGCAGCGGTCTATATTAAACCCTATCTACGCCTAGGATTGTGAGGTTCTATCCTTTGCCCATGCCACAGCTTCTCTCCCTCCTCTCTATTGCCACCTTCAGATCCTCTCTCTTCCTATCCAGTCCAAGGGTTTTTGGTTGCAAGTTTGGTGTGATCCAAGCAAGAGAAAGGTGATAGGAAGGTAAGAGGCAGCACTGCCTATAAAGAGACAATGGCTGATCTTCAAAAGCTATTCTGAAGATCTCAAGATCAGATCCAGAATCTAATTTAAGAAGAGAGATTGAGTATGAGAAGGTCTCTAGATCCTGCTCGAGTGGATCCGATAGAGGTCAGGCACTTATGTGGCTACATCCAGAAACCTCAAGCAAACATCGGAATCATCCATAGGAGTAATATTTGATTATCGAAATAAGGATATAATTAAATCTAAATATAAATTTATTGTTTATTAGATCAATAAAATTAGATATAAAAGTCTCAGAATCTAGTTTGAATCTAAGAAAAAAAATTTTAAAATTATCGCTCTTGATCCATCAGATATGAATGAACGCTGATCCAGAAAATAGATTTTTCCTTTCAACTGATATCAGAGTCAAGCTTCTTCATAATAATTAGATCTAATTTTAATACTTACTTTTATTTGAATAATTAGATGAATTTAGATGTCAACATTACTTTGATAGATACTAAAATAAAATTTAAAATTAAATGATCTAGATCAAGATGTATGAGATGCATGATTTAGACTTGGAAGAGAATTATTTTTTTGTTGATGTATAGTCTAACATCATCATAATTTTATTTAATGATTATAATTTTTTACAAATTATTTATTTATTATTTTTTGATAATATGAAAGTGCTATCTAATGTTATATCTAAAAAGTGAGAAAATAAATGTATTATAATTCATATGAGATATTGATGATGCATATTGTAGGACTAGTTGTAGAATAGACATACAAAGGTAGGTCTTGAATAAATTTAATTTGATATGAATCAAATTTAGTGAATTTGTAATTTTGTTTAGATAATTTATAAGATATTAGATTAAAACATGCATGATATGATATAGTCCAGATGTATGCAAAATATATTTTCTAAAATTGGATCAATTTTTATTATTGATATACTGAGGTGTAGATGCTAAGCTAGTGGTTTGATAGGATTGAACCATATTTTGATGTACGATGTTTCCCTTTGCCGCTGGTCATAAGAATTCAAGGAGAAGAATTCTAAAGAACCTGCTCCTGGCCCATCTCGATGGCGGTCTATCATGTGTAGGGTGCTTTGCGTGTGCGTCTTAATCAAAAAATTAAAAATTTATGGTTATTTATAAGAATCCTAGAGTCCTTGAATCCAGTATTTATTCCTCACAATTGTTATTTATGAATCCTAAATAATTCAACGATTAAGAGATTATTGAAAAATATTAGATTTAAATTAAGAATTTAAGATATGAATATCTTAGTCATTAACTTTTCAGAGTAGCCATATTCATAAAATGGGTCGGGCTTGATAGCTCAATTAGAGTTCTAAGTTGTCAAACCTTGAATCAAAGTTGGATCTAAGTAGGGTCAGATGGTGTAAGAGTGACACAATTGGAACCAGTCATGAGATAAGTCAAATCAGAGTGAGCACTGGAGTGATCGATCAAACTAAAGACCTAATTGGCTTCAAAGTGTCAGCGTTGGATGTAGGGCTGAAACTGATTGTTCTGGCCTCGAATAACTTTAATGTGTTAAAGGTAAGTTTGGGCATAGCTTGACGACTGATTTTTTAATTGAAGCTAACTCTGACTCGTGGAGATGGCTGGTCCTTATTACGTTAATGGATTATCCCTTCTCACGATCGTCTACTTACGTCTGGCCATATTTGTTGGTCAGGTTAGCCTGGATTCTAAGTGGCTGAAAATCCGTAGCTAACCCATAGCCTCTAGATGTAGTTGTCAGTAATTGTTCTTATGGCTATGTCAATCAAGTTAAGAGAGACCTTAAATCAAAATCTCCTTCTAAGAAAAGAATAACGTCCAAGGGTCATTCACCCATGTGTAGATTATGCAGGACCTTTCACGGGTGATTAATTCCTCGAGCTGGTCACAGTGGCATTCAGTTGCGCCACGAAAAAGCATCCATATCTATATAGGATAATGGGATGACTACGATGGAGGATAGGATTGGCTTCAAGCGTATGTTGATACGTGAGAGACCAATAGAATTCCAATACTGTGCAAATGGTGGTCGTGACTGTAAACTATGGAGTGGATCCAATATTCGGGCATGGCGTGAGTCATCGAATTAGAGATCCAATCCTAGGTGTCCACCATGATTAGGAGACCATCATTATGAAAGAGATGCACTCATGGCTTAACCCTCACCAATTAAATACTTAGGGTGAGGTTGATTGAGTGCAGTATGTGGGACTTACCATCCGACTAGAAATCTAGAATCTGAGATTTTTCATCTCTACAAAAGAGGAAGTGTAGGGATCCGCAAATATATAGTAAGCCCTAGTTATCTTTTAAAAATTAAGGATCTAAATAAGTCTGTCAAGTCTTATATACAGAAACTTACTAAAAAAATTTATACTCCCTAAGAAAAAAGAAATTTAGTGCAACAACCACTAGCCGTATCCTGACATCCAAGACTGATACGACCAATTTACAAGGATTTGGCTCTAAAAACCTTCAAAAATATTTTGGATTTCTGAAAAAGTTGACTCATGTATTGGATTATGATACCCCCCACCTTACCAGCTCATCTCATCTGCTCGAACAGAGAGCGATCTCTTGAAATGGACGGAGAAGCATAAAGGGTAGATACTACATGTTGAGCTCATGTCTGATGAGCTTCCAGCCAACATCGAAAGCATATCAAGACTGCTACTACCAAATGGGGTGGTCACTGCAAGAGTGTTTGAATGAAATAGAGTATGCCAGCCAAATATTCAGTCGACTAAATAGACTTTGTAAAAGGCTAAAATGCGCATGATTAGGGTAGTCTAGGTCAAGGATCATTATATAATGATGATCAGGATTGGAAGAGCTTGCAGAAGCTCAGGTGAAGGTCTGGACTAGTCTAAGAGATGAGCCTTACTGAATTATCAACATTTGGACTAATGCATATGGAGTTCATATTCATGAACTACCATATGCATAAACTTCAAGAATACTCTGCCGACTTATGAATATGTGGTTACTGCTAAGCTTTCTATGAAAGGTTCTAAAGGCTTAGTACTGCTAAAAATGAATCTTCAAGAGAAAGTCTTTAAAAGAAGAAGAAGTGTGAAAGAAGAAGGTTGGAAGATGAAAGAAAAGAAGACAGAACTGAAGAAGAAGGCTGGCTGACAAGAAAAGTATTATTCATTGTTAATACTAACGGCCACTAAAGTGGGAACTTCCCTACAACTGGCCATCCTAGAAGAATAAGAAGGAGATAGACCTCTGGAGGTTGCTCATTATTGATCTAACCTTATGATTTCTTGTGCATTCCATTTGGGTGTTTGACTCTGGTTCTAGCTGCCTCATTTGTATACTTTTCATGCAGGGATCGTTGAGCGATAGTGAGGAGACTGAGGGATGGTGAGATGATCCTACATGTCAAAAATGGAGGCAAAGTGCTTGGCTGTGGCTGTG
Source organism: Cocos nucifera (assembly GCA_006176705.1). Lineage (NCBI taxonomy): Eukaryota > Viridiplantae > Streptophyta > Magnoliopsida > Arecales > Arecaceae > Cocos > Cocos nucifera. The sequence continues at coordinate 116,623 of QRFJ01001780.1, forward strand.
GAGTAGAGACCTACACTTGACTAACCATATTGCTTGGAGATTTAGTACTAAAATTAGTATTATGTGCCTGCCGCAAGTAGAAATTTGATTTCTCTATTTTCATGTTTAGCACAGAAGGCGTGAATATAATTATTTTCTTAAGGACCGCATGGATGAATATTCTTTATGAAAGAACATATAAATTGCAAGTGGTTTTCTCTTGTAATGATCTCTATCCAAATATACAATATAGCTATCGGTATCTGTTAATATGAGCAAAAATGTGAATGTGTAAAATGACCCAAGAGATAGTCATGGAAGACTTTAGACTTAATATTTTTTTAAAAAGATTTAATTTAGGTCTCTTTAAATTTGATTTGATTTAGTCATAATAATTATGACTAAACTAGTGGCATGAATTGGCTCGAATTGTTAGCCACATCAAATCAAAATTGGATCGACACAAATGGCTAGATAAGTGAGATCGATGAAAGGGATATGCCACTAACTCGATAAGAAAGTATTCAGATCGAGTAGTTTTCAATTAAAAATCAGTCGGTCGTATCTGCCAAACTTATCTTAGATACTAAATTATCGAATCAAAATCAATTGGATTAGCCTACAATCCAGGCTCAAACCACAGAGCTCAATTAAATCTTGATTTGATCGAGTCACATCTCAATATGATTTGATCTTGACCCAGACTTAATCTTATTAGGCTGGTCAAATCTAAGCTTTCTTTAATCCCACCTAACCAACTCTTGATTCAGTTTGATCAACCGCTAGACCTAATTAAGCTACCCAAGCCCAAACCCAATTTTATGAATATATCTTAGATCTAAAAATTTATAATTTTAGATCTTAATTAATTTCATAATCTTAATTTTTAATTAAGTTTTAGATTCTTGAATAAAACATGTAATAGAAATCCTAGGATTTTAGGATCTAGAATTTTATAGAAAAATAAGTTCTAATTTCTGATTAAGGACGAACGTACAGCATCCCTACACATCATAAGAATATCCCATCGAATAAAAGGAGGGGGTCTTTAAATCCTACTTTATTCTTATGTTTGGACGGCCATGGGAAACTCCTTAATTAGAAATATAATTTTTTACTATAAAACTATTTAGATCATATATCACATATAAAAAGATCTAACTAATACATGCCTTGCGTACATCTCATGAATCATTAATATGCATACTTTTAGATCTAAAATATCATATATTAAATCTAAAAAATAAAATTTTAAATTTGATCATATCAAAATTAAAACTATTCTAGACATCTTATAGAACTATTCTATGACTAGTCTAAGCATGCATCTTTCATATCTCATATGAATAAATAAAAAATTAAAAATTTTATTTTCTATTTTTTAGATCTGATTATAATAGTCATACCATAAAAAAATAAAAATTAAATAGATCTAAAATTATATTTAATCAAATTAAATACATGATCATACTAGACTACATATAGAACTATTCTATACCTAGTCTAGTCATTCATCTCATATATATTAGATCTAAATTATTTAATTTTTAATTTTTTAATTTTAGATCTAATCATATCTGATGTGATATTTAAAATTTTTTAAAATCAGATCATAAATAAAAATAAAATTAGATCTAAGGTGGATCTGAAGAATTGCTAACTGGCTTTGATACCAGTTGAAGGAAAAACACTATTTTCCGCCATAGGATCACGCAGATCTGATCAGATCTAAGGAAGATTTTTTAAAAAAATTTTAAATGATCTAATTAGATCTAAGAGTTTTCAGATCTAATCAAGATAATTTAATATTAAAAATTAAAAAATTAAAATTAAATTAGATTTAATTTAAAGTATCTGATTGGGTAATCTAATTATCCTGCAATGATCCTGTTGATTTCTGAGGTTCTGAAAGGAGCCACGCATGCGCCTAGCCTCTACTGGTATCTACTCGGACAGGATCTGAATGTCTTCTTCTCATAAATCTTTTTTCTAAAAATTAAATTTGGATCTGATCCAAAGAACCTTCAAAACTATTTCTGAAGGTAGCCCATTCGTCACACGAACACTGTCGCATAGATCCTGAATATTATGCCAAAATCCTTGGGCCTTCTTCTCAGATTTGTGCCTAACTTTTTAGCTTGTAGAAGAGAAGAAGAGAGAGGATAGAGGGGGTGTGGGATATTAGGGATGGCAGACTTTGGGCATGAAAAATTATTTCTTGCATTGAATGCCACTTTGATGTGAGAAAGGCTTTTATGTCCAATGCCTACTTAGAGTCCCTTTTGACCAAAATAACTCATTTATTTTATCATTAGAACTCTAGAACTTATTCTCCAAGAAAATCCACTAGATCTTATCTATTTTTTTTTTGCCAAAAATGATTCAAAAAGGTGTCGGCATGAGTAGATAAGAAAGAGCCCACAGCGCCTAGGACTCTTCCCTTAACAGTTTGATCCAAATCAAACTCTATCATAACTTAATCTAGACACCTCTAAAAATTACAAAATTTGGTACACCCAATACATACTCATGATCTATCACATATCTAAAAAGTAAGTTCAAATAATTTCTAAAAAAAATTTTAAAAGCATCTGATCAGGTGATCCTCAATTCTCTCAAACAGGTCAACTTTTGACCCTAGTCCAATTAGACTATGAATGAATTTAATTTCTATAATTAAT
>QRFJ01001780.1:120246-156840 GCA_006176705.1 Cocos nucifera
AGAGAGATAAATCTTGGAATGGAGATAAAGATCTCTCCCGAGCTTCAACCTTAACAGGAGATAAGATCTTCTTCACTCGACTAGAGAAAGATCTCCCTCGAGCTTCACTTCAAAATGAGATAAGATCTCTCTCAACCTCTATGGGAATAAGATCTCTTTGAACTTCAACTTCATTGAATATAAGATCTCCCTCGAGATTCAACTTCAAAAAAAAGATAAGATCTCTCTCAACCTTAATGGAAGTTAAGATCTCTTCGAGCTTCAACTTCAACAGGAGATAAGATCTTCTTCAACCTCGGCTGGAGATAAGATCTCCCCTGAGCTTCAACTTCAGCAGGAGATAGGATCTCTTTCAACCCCGACTAGAGATAAGATCTTCTCCAAACTTCAACCTCGACTGAAGATAAGATCTCCACCGGGCTTCAACTTCAAAAGAAAATAAGATCTCTCTCAACCTCCATGAGAGATAAGATCTCTTTCGAGCATCAACTTCAATCGAAGATAAGATCTCCCTCGAGCTTCAACTTCAATAGAAGATAAGATCTTCTCCGAGCTTCAATCTCAATGGGTGCAGTGCCTGAAGAAGAACTTCGACAGTCATCTTTTTTATACTCTCTTCAAATTTTGAACTCGAGAGTGGGGGGACTAGTGTTGGAGATAAACTCCGCTTCCATCGAAGTTCAGTCTGATGCTTAACCTAATGTAACTGATAATCATGGAAGAGCTTCGATCGAGAATTCTTCCTCCAACGATAAAATCGCCCCCGGACTCCTTCAGCATTCAAACTCCTTCAGCAGTCAAACTCCTCTAGCGGCCGAACTATTAGATATGTGTGCCCTAGAGCCAGAATTGGCTAACACTTGTAATACATATCTAAGGGCAAAATTATAATTTTATCTATAAATAATAAAATAAATTATTTTCTATCATAATGTATATTTGAAAGTGTCTATGATACATCCCTTGAGTTAATGGTAATGATAGTTCATATTTTCAAGAGTTAAAAATTTAAGACATAAATTTTCATTATTAACTCATAAAATGCTTCCGACTATAGGATCATCATGAGAATGGTGATTGATTCAGAAGGTTGGTGTACGATCACTTCTTTAGGATAGATGAGTCTTGAGTCTATGGTGTAGAGATACTAGAGTGAGAGTATAGGTACTCGTTTGAGAACGAGAGCACTGAGCATAACCATCTCGAGTAGTCATGAGGAAGTCTACCCTCTCATCGATGACTGACTCGAAGCTACGGTGGTGTGTCTGGCTCTTTGACCTGAGGTGCATCGATAGTTCATCTTGAGGATGTTATAGTTTGACTACACCATAACTCGATCTCCTAACCATTCAGAACCATAAGATGTATGTTGGCTATAGTATGTTCAATGTAGAAATTGGATTGCACCAATGAGGGATCTATCGATCTCGGTAGATGAAGAGCAGTCCTATGATGATCATGAGAATCAAGTCCATAAGCCCATGGCCATGGCAGAGTGAAATAATAGAAAGAGTTTCTATTAAGATTTTCAATTGGACTTGAATTGAATGATTAATTCATATGATGAAAATTAGGGTTTGATGAGATCACCTTAACCCTAATCCGATCAGGACTAAAGATAGAGGTACTTAATCACACAGGTAACTACATCGAGAGGTTCATTTTTTATTCTGATGAGTTATCACCATATGCTGCTAGGTATCACTGATGAATTTTGGGAGTAATTAGAATGATTTGGATGATCGATCATACTAGTTGTCTAAATCAAAAAAATTCTAATCCATCGAAAGATATTTTGATGATGTCGATGATAGAGATCGTGATGTATTTCATTACCATATGGAATTGAACCTAACTAGATCACATAAATAAGAATTTGGATCTAGATATCATCAATTGGACTAACCCAGTTTAATTGATTTGAATAAGATTCAATTAGGTTCAAGAAAATCGTACTAGCACATGGTTGAGCCTAATGTTCTCCATCAACAATTATTAAAGCTTGTCTCGACTGAGCCAAATATATTTGAGCTCACTCAGGAACCATTACTTGGTCTAACTTGAGCTTGTTCAGATCAAAAAAGGATTATCTTAATTTATGAGATAAATTTGAGACATCACCTGCCATTTTTCATCACCTGCTAAATCTTGTCCTTTGACGTTGGTCAAACATTGACCTTTGACACTTAGACATCTGCCCATATGTCATACACCCATAGGAGAGAACATGGGGCTTTGTCCCCCTACTAAAAGGTAGAAAGAAAAGGGGCACACGCCTAGGGAGGAATATGCCCCATGAGGATCACGTCTGGAGTCCCATACAGATGGGACTCCAGTTGCTTCATGCTTTGAACTTGGGTGGCACCAAAGAGTCCTCTTTGATCAGTCTTGGCACCACCTAAGGAAGTTTGTGTGGAACTTTAATCTGATTGGATCAGATGATGTCCTCCGACCAATCAAATTTAGATCTGATTGCACAAAGAACCATGATTGGTTGGGATGATATGGCGTTGCGTGGCGCAGCAGGGTCTATATAAACCCTATCTACGCCTAGGATTGTGAGGTTCTATCCTTTGCCCATGCCACAAGGCTTCTCTCCCTCCCTCTCTATGCCACCTTCAGATCCTCTCTCTCCTATCCATGTCCAAGAGTTTTTGGGTGCAAGTTTGGTGTGATCCAAGCAAGAGAAAGGTGATAGGAAAGGAAGAAGGCAGCACTGCTATAAGAGACAATGGCTGATCTTCAAAAGCTATTTTGAAGATCTTCAAGATCAGATCCAGATCTAATTTTTAGAAGAGAGATTGAGTATGAGAAGATCTCTAGATCCTGCTCGAGTGGATACCGATAGAGGTCAGGCACTTATGTGGCTACATCCAGAACCTCAAGCAAACATCGGAATCATCATAGGATAATAGGATTATCCATAATAAGATATAATTAAATTAAATTAAATTTATTTTATTAGATCAATAAAATTAGATATAAAAAGTCTCAGATCTAGTTTGAATCTAAGAAAAAAAATTTTAAAATATCGCTCTTGATCCAATCAGATATGAATGAACCTGATCCAGAAAATAGATTTTTTCCTTCAACTGATATCAGAGTCAAGTTCTCATAATTAATTAGATCTAATTTTAATATATTTTTATTTTGATAATTAGATGATTTTAGATGTCACATTACTTGTGATTAGATCTAAAATTAAAAATTTAAAAAATTAAATGATCTAGATCTAAGATGTATGAGATGCATGATTAGACTTGGAATAGAATTATTCTATGTATAGTCTAACATCATCATAATTTTAATTTAATTGATTATAATTTTTAAATTTATTTATTTATTATTTTTGATATTATAAATATTATAATTATATCTAAAAAGTAGAAAATAAATTTATTTAATTCATATGAGATATGATTGATGCATATTTAGACTAGTTGTAGAATAGATCTACAAAGTAGTCTTGAATAAATTTAATTTGATATGATCAAATTTAAATTTTATTTTTTAGATAATTATAAGATAATTTAGATTTAAAAACATGCATGATATGATATATAAGATGTATGCAAAATATATTTTTAAATTGGATCAATTTTTTATATGTGATATATGATGTAGATCTAACTAGTTTTGTAGATTCAACATATTTTTGATTAAGATGTTCCCCTTGGCCGTCTGGTCATAAGAATAAAGAAGAATTTAAAGACCCTCTCCTCCCATTCGATGGGGTGTTCTTATGATGTGTAGGGTGCTGCGTGTTCGTCCTTAATCAAAAATTAAAAATTTATTTTTTATAAAATCCTAGATCCTGAAATCCTAGTATTTATTTACATATTTTATTTATGAATCCTAAATATAATTAAGAATTAAGATTATGAAATATATTAGATTTAAAATTAAGAATTTTTAGATCTAAGACATATTCATAAAATTGGGTTCGGGCTTGAATAGCTCAATTAGGTTTAATGATTGATCAAATCGGATCAAGAGTCGGTTAGATGGGATCAAGAGTGCTTAAATTGACCAGCCTAATAGGATTAAGTCTAGATCAAGATTGAGTCACATGAGTGATCGATCAAGTCAAGATCTAATTAGGGTCAGTGGTTAGAGTTTGGATTGTAGGCTAATCTGATTGATTCTGGCTCAATAATTTAGTGTCTAAGGTAAGTTTGGTAGATACGATCGACTGATTTTTAATTGGAAGCTACTTGACTTGAATGCATTCTTATTGAGTTAATGGCATATCCCTTCCACCGATCTCACTTATCTAGCCATATTTGTCAGCTCAGTCCTGATCTAAGATGGCTAATAATCTGAGCTAACCCATGCCTCTAGATTAGTCATAATGATTATGACTATGTCAAGTCAAGTTTAAGGAGACCTAAATCAAATCTTTCTAAGAAAAAATTAAGTCTAAAGTCTTCCACCATTGTAGATATGCGGATCCTTCACGGGGTTGATTATTCTCGGCTGGTCACAGTGGTTCAGTTGCATCGAAAAGATGCAACCATATCTATTAGGTATTGGATGCTACGGACTCGAGGATGGATTAGGCTCAATATTTCAGATACGGTGAGAGACCCAATTAGAAATCCAATCTGTGCAAATGGTGGGTGTGACTTAACTATGGAGTGGATCAATATTTCGGGCATGGTGAGATTCATGAATTAGAGACCAAGCCTGGGTACACCATGATTAGAGAATCATTAGACAAGAGTTGTTCACTCATTGGCTAACCCATCACCAATAACTATTAGGTGAGGTGATGAGTCAGTTAGTGGGACTGCACCATCCACTAAAAATTAGTAATCATGAAGATTTTCACATTTCTACAGAGGAAGTGTAGGGATGCAAAAAAATAGTAAAAGCTAATTTATTTAAAAATTAAATTTCTAAATAAGTTGATCAAGTCTTAATTACAAAATCTAACTAAAAATTTTGACTCTCTATAGAAAAAAGAAAATATCTACGTCCAACCCACTAGCCCGTATCCTGGACACCCATAGACTAACCAGACCCAATTACAAAGATTGGCTCCAAAACTTCAAAATTATTTTGGATTCTGAAAAGTTGACTCATGTATTGGACCAAGATCCTCCCACCTTACCAGCTCATCCGTCCACTGAATAGAGAGCATCTCTTGACAAATGGATGGATGAAGATAATAAGGTCAGATACTACATGTTAGGCTTAATGTCTGATGAGCTTCAGCACCAATATGAAGATATCAGGACTATCTACCAAATGTTGGCTCACCTGCAAGAGTTATTTGATGAATAGAGTTGCACAACCAAATATCAGGTCACTAAATAACTTTTTAAGACTAAAATGCATGATGGGTAGTTAGTCCAAGATCATTATCTAATGATGATCAAGGACTTAGAAGAGCTTGAGAAGCTTGGATTGAAGTTAGACCAGGATCTATAGAATGATATAATTATGCAATTCTTGACTAATGCATATGGGCAATTCATGAACTACCATATGCATAAACTTCAGAATACTCTTGCCGAACTTATGAATATGTTGGTTACTGCTAAGCTTTCTATGAAAGGTTCTAAAGGCTTAGTACTTGCTATAAAATGAATTCTTCCAAGAGAAAGTCTTTTAAAAAGAAGAAGAAGTTTGTGAAAAGACAGAAGGTGGAAGATGGAAAGAAAAGAAAGACAGAACTGAAGAAGAAGGCTGCTGACAAAGAAAAGTATATTCATTGTAATACTAACGGCCACTAAAAGTGGAACTTCCCTACATACTTGGCCATCCTGAAGAATAAGAAGGAGATAGATCCTTCTGGAGGTATGCTCATTATTGAATCTAACCTTATGATTTCTTGTGCATCCAGTTGGGTGTTTGACTCTGGTTCTAGTGCTCATTTGTATACTTTCATGCAGGATCTTGAGGATAGTAGGAGACTGAGGGATGGTGAGATGATCCTACATGTCAAAAATGGAGCAAGGGTTGCTGCTGTGGCTGTGGTAACCTACCATCTTTGACTACCATATGGCTTAGATTTAGTACTTAAAAATTATTATTATGTGCCTGCCGCAAGTAGAAATTTGATTTCTATTTCATGTTTAGCACAAGAAGGCTATATAATTAGTTTTCTTAAGGACCATTGTAATATTCTTTATGAAAGAAATAAAATTGCAAGTGGTTTTCTCGTTAATGATCTCTATCAATTACATATTGATGTATCTATCTTTAATATTGAGCAAAATGTGAATGTCGTAAAATGACCCAAGGATAGTCCAAACGATAGGTATCTATAGTACCTAAGGCTAGGTCATATAGTAGAAGATAAGGTTAACAAATTGGAGAAAATTGGGCTATTGAGTCCATTGACTTCCGAGCTATATCCAATTTATGAATCATGTCTTTATGGCAAAATGACCAAGCTTTCTTTTGTAGGACATAAAAAAAGGGCTACAGATCTACTAGCCCTAGTACATATTGATGTGTGCGGCCCATTTGATATGCTGGCTAAAGACAACTTTGATTACTTGATAACCTTTACCGATGATTTACTCGGTATGGGTACGTGTATCTTATGAGACACAAGTCTGAAGCTTTTGAAAAGTTCAAGAAATTCAGACATGAAATTGAAAAGCAAACTAGAAAATCCATTAAGGTTCTTTGATCAGATCGAAGAGGTGAATACCTTAGTTAGAAATTCCTAGACTATCTCAAGCAAAATGGCATAGTCTCTCAATGGACTGCACCTAGAATACCTCAACTCAATCGAGTTTTAGAACGAAGAAATCGGACCCTATTAGATATGGTCCGATCCATGATGAGCTTCACAGACTTTCCTAATTTTTTTTGGAAACATAGTCTATTAACTGTAATATATTTACTGAATAGGATTTCCTCTAAAATAATTTCTACTACACTGTATGAGATATGACATGATAAGAAATCAAGTTTGAGTCATCTTAGAATTTGGGGTTGTCCAGCTCATGTCAAAAGATAACTAGCGAACAAGTTAGACTATAGGTCCTTTGGAGTTTGATTCATAGGATATCCTAAAGAGTCATTAGGATATTATTTCTACATTCCAGAAGACCACAATGTGATTGTGAGTCGGCATGCTATTTTTTTTAAAAAATAGTTTATTTAAAATAGCAGCGTTGGAAAGCAAATCAAGCTAAAGGAGAAAGTTTCTCAAGAGCAACAAGCTAAGGACCCCATGGAACCAAATCAGGTTGAGCCAATACAATCACCACCTCCACCTCGTAGATCGAAAAGGATTTTCCATCCCCTTGAAAGGTACTTAGGTACTATTTCAGAGAAAGTAGAGCAAATGTTCCTCGTAGGTAATGGAGTTCATGGTGATCCCAAAACCTATGATGAGGCGATATCAGATGTCGACTCCGAAAAATGGTTAGAGGCAATGAAGTCAAAAATAGACTCGATGCACTAAAACCAAGTCTGGACCTTGGTAGATCCACCAAAAGATATAGTAGCTATTGGGTATAAATGGATTTACAAGAGAAAGATTGGTGCAGATGAAAATGTAGAGAATTCAAAGCTAGATTAGTGGCAAAAGATTATAGTCAATGCGAAGACATTGACTATCAGGATACCTTTTCATTGGTAGCTATGCTAAAATTCATTCATACATTGCTTGCTGTTGCAGCCTATTTTGATTATAAAATATGGCAAATAGATGTGAAAACGGCATTCTTAAATGAATACCTTGAGAAAGATATCTATATGGAACAGCCGCTAGATTTCACATCCAGTAATGCTGATCACAAAGTATGCAAAGGTCCATATATGGACTTAAGCAAGCATCTCGGAGCTGGAATACTCATTTTAATGATGTGATCAAATTATTTGATTTCATCAAAAATGAGGAGGAACCATGTATTTTCAAAAAGGTTAGTGGGAGTACTATTGTCTTCCTCGTATTGTACATGGATGATATCCTCCTTATTGGGAATGATATTTTTATGTTGACCATAGTTAAAATGTGGTTATCTAAAGAATTCTCCATGAAAGACCTAGGAGAAGCATCCTTCATTCTAGGAATCAAAGTCTATAAAGATAGACTGAATAGGATGCTAGGTCTTTCACAGAAGATATACATAGAGGAAGTGTTAAAGAGGTTTAGCATGAAAAACTCCAAGAGGGGATTAGTACCCTTCAGACATGGCATTCATCTCTCCATGAAAATGTGTCCTAACATACCAGAGAAGATTGAATGCATGAGCAAGATCCCTTATGCTTCAGTAATACGGAGCCTCATGTATGCCATGTTATGTACACGACCTGATATAGCCCATACTGTGAGTGTCACGAGCAGATATCAATCGAATCCAGATGAAGAACACTAGACTTTTGTGAAATGTATCCTTAAGTACTTAAGAAGAACTAAGAATATGTTGTTGATTTTTGGTAATGGAGAACTCCAAGTCTAGGAATATACAGACTCAGATTTTATGTCCGATATAGATAATCGAAAGTCGACATCTAAGAGTCTGTTTGTGTATAATGGTGGTGCTATCAGTTGGAAGAGTTCCAAGTAGATAGTGATAGCAGATTCCACTATGGAAGTAGAATACATCGCTGCATCAGAAGCTACGAAGGAGGCATTCTGGTATAAGAAAATTTATCACAGAGATCGAAGTGATGTCATCGAATGCTATTCCTCTATACTGCGACAATAATGGCATCATAGCCCTTGCTAAGGAGCCAAGGTCTCACCAAAAATTCAAACACATCGAGTAGCGATACCATCTCATCCGCGATTACCTCGAGAAAGATTATATCGAGGTCAAGAGAATCGACTCCGCATACAATATGGCAGACCCACTCTTAAAGCTATTGGGTCAGCAGAAGATCGAAATCCACCTTAAGAAGATGGGACTTAGATTTGTAGCCAATTGACTTTAGGTCAAGTGGGAGTTTGTTAGATATGTATGCCCTAGATGTCAGAATTAGCTAACACTTGTAATACACATCTAAGGGCAAAATTATAATTTTGACTATAAATAATAAAAAGGATTATTTTCTATTACAATGTATATTTGAAAGTGTCTATGATACATCCCATGAGTTAATGGTAATGATAGTTCATATTTTCAAGAGTTGAAAATTTAAGATAATTTTTTATTATTAATTCATAAAATGCTCTCGACCGAAGGATTATCATAAGGATGATGATTGATCCAAAAGGTTGGTGTACGATCACTTCTTTAGGATAGAAGAGTCTTAAGTCTATGGTGTAGAGACACTACAGCGAGAGTATAAGTACTCGTTTGAGAATGAGGGCACTGAGCATGACCATCTCGAGCAGTCATGAGGAAGTCTACCTTCTCGTCGATGATTGGTTCAATGCTGCAGTAATGTATCTGATTCTTTAATCTGAGGTGCATCGATAATTCACCTTGAGGGTGTTATAGTTTGACTACACCATAACTCAGTCTCCTAGCCATTCAAAATCCTGAGGTGTATGTTGGCTATAGCATGTTCATTGTAGGAATTGGATTGCACCAATAAGAAATTTATCTATCTCGGTAGATGAGGAGCAACCCTATGATGATCATTAAAACCAAGTCCATAAGCCCATGGCCATGGCAGAGTAAAATAATAGAAAGAGTTTTTATTTGGGTTTTTACATTGGACTTGAATCGAATGATTAATTCATATGACAAAAATTAGGGTTTGACGAGATCACCTTAACCCTAATCCGATCAGGGCTCAAGATAGAGGAATTTAATTACATAGGTAACTGCACCAAGAGGTTCATTGTTGGTTCTGATGGGTTGCCACCATATGTTGCTAAGTGTCATTGATGAATTTTGGGAGCAATTAGAATGATTTAGAAGATCGATCATACTAGTTATCTGAATCAGAAAAGTTCTGATCCATCAGAAGGTATTTCAATGATGTCGATGATGGAGATTGCAACGTATCCCATTACCATATGGAATTGAACCTAACTAGGTCACACAAACAAGGATTTGGATCTGCATATCATCAATTAGACTAATCCAATTCAATTGATTTGAATAAGATTCAATTAGGTTCAAGAAAATTATGCTAGCACATGATTGAGCCTAATTTTCTTCTTCAATAATCATTAAAGCTTGTCTTGACTGAGCCAAATATATTTAAGCTCACTTAGGAACCATTACTTGATCTGACTGGAGCTTATTCAGATTAGAAAAGGGTTGTCTTAATTTATGAGATAAATTTGAGACAATACCTACCATTTTTCATTATCTACTAAATCTTGTCCTTTGATTTTGGTCAAACATTGACCTTTGATACTTAGACATCTGCCCATGTGTCATGCACCCATCGGAGAGAACATGGGGCTTTGTCCCCCTACTAAAAGGCAGAAAGGGAAGGGGTGCATGCCTAGGGAGGAGTGTGCCCCATGAGGATCATGCTTGGAGTCCCATACAGACTGTAGGGGCACATAAGAGTTGTTATCGGAGCCTCTCTTTTGACCTCGTCTAGAATGAACGAGGCCTTCAACTTTGCTCACGTTAGGATGAGGTTCTCCTCCTATTCCTAAAGAGCTATAGGAGCACATTAGGACCATTGTCAGGGCCTCTCTTCTCACCTCGTCTAAAATGAATGAGGCCTTCGATTTTGCTCATATTAGGATGAGATTCTCCTTCTCTTTTAAATAATCGAAGGTCTTCGACTTGCTCATGTTAGGATGAGGTTCTCCTTCTGTTCCTAACATGGCCACTTTTGATTGCTTCTTTCTTATCATCACATAGTTTTTACACCAAGAAACAATAATGTTGAAATGGAAGAGTTTTATCGAAGAAAAATTACTAGTAGTACATTCTCAGATTTTCTGAATTTCAAGATCATGGGAGCGTTGTTCCTCCAAGCTCCTTTAGGTGATAAGTTTTAGGCTAGACGACCTCCTCTATTTCATACGGACCTTCCAAATTTGGAGCGAGCTTCTTCTGACTTCGAGGCTGAGAGATGGCGGCTCATCAAAGTACTAAGTCCCCTAGAGATAGTGTTGATGATGCCGAGAGGCAGTCGATCTCCTTATTGTTCCTCCCTCATTGATGGTTTTGGCTGCAGTAGTGCCCTTGGCTGATCTTCTCTTGCTTCAGACTGACATTTAAGGAATCGACTCAACCGGCCTCTCCTAATGAGCTCCTTGATCTCATCTTGGAGCTGAATGCATCTTCAGTATCATGGCCGTGATCATGATGATACAAACAGTACTTGCTTCGATTGCGCTTGTTTGGGGGAGATCATAATTCTTCTGTTCTTGATAGCTGATTCTTAATTTTCATCAGAACTTGAGTTTTAGGTGCATTAAGGGGGGCATAGTTGTGGAACCTTCTGGAGGGAGAACTTCTTCATGCCCTTCTATCGGGGCTTCTTTGACGATGAGCTCAAGGAGGAGTTTGAGCTCGCTTGCACTCAAGGGGAGTCCATGATCGTAGCTGAACTTCATTCAGCCCTCCATCAGTGGTGGGTCTATTAGACTCGCCCGCTCGCCGCTCTCCTGTGGCTTCCTCATCCTTCAACTTGAAGACTTCTTCTACTTGGTTATATCCTTCAGCCTGAGCTAGTAGATCAGTAAAATTCCTGGGGTGCTTCTCCAAGAAGAACAACAAATCATTCTTCTAAAGGTCATCCTTGAGTGCGGCCATTGCAACAGATTGGTCTAGATTCTGGACCTCCAATGCAGTAGTATTAAATCGGATGACATAAGTCTGGATAGATTCTTCCTCCTTCTACTTGATATTCATCAAAAAATCTGAACCTCGATAGGAATGCCGACTGCTAACAAAATGAGCCACAAATTGATGGCTCATTTGGTCAAAGAAGAAGATCGTACCCAACTTCAATGTCGAGTACCAATTTCTTTCTGCTTCCTTTAAGGTAGATGGAAAAGCTCGACATGAGATGGCATCTAGTGCGCCATGGAGCAGCATCATGGTCTGGAAGATCTTCAGATGATCGATCGAATTAGAGGTTCCATCATAGCTTTCAAATTGGGGAAGCCTGAAGTTCGGCGGAATGAGCTCTTACATAATTCGAGGAGAGAAAGGGAGATCGATGCAGACATCATCATGGTGAGCTGATGCAATGTGGTGGAGTTTCTCAATCCGTTGGTCCATCTCCTATAGTTTCTGATTGAGGACATCATCTCGATCGCAGATCTTGGAAGGCTTCCGACTGTAGATGGAAAAGGTCTCTTCTGAAGAAGAATCACGATCCGAACAAGGATCCTCTACTCTCTATTTTTTCTTTCCAGGGGCGATGGGTATGCTAGCTCGAACAAGGATCCTCTACTCTCTGTTTCTCCTTTCCAGGGGCGACGGGTATGCTATCCCAAGTGCTCCTCCTTGAGATCGATTTCTGACATTTCGATGGTGGGTTTCCTGGTAGAACCGCCATCATGGGTTGCCATATGGCTTGCATCATTTTGGTGAGGCCCTAAATCTGATGCATCAGCAGGTTAAACTGCTTCAGATCTACCATGATCGTCGGTGGAGGAGGAGGATGAAGCACCAACGATGGAGTAGGAACGAATGGATCTAGCTTAGATCTAACGGTAGAAGCGATAGATCTCTAGGTAGTCGCCTTCTTTGGAGGCATTTCTATGTATGCCCTAGAAGCCAGAATTGGCTGACACTTGTTATACACTTCTAAGAAAAAAATTATAATTTTGACTATAAATAATAAAATAAATTATTTTTTATCATAATATATATTTAATATCTATGATACATGTTAGATATATGTGCCCTAGAAGTCAGAATTGGCTGACACTTGTAATACACTTCTAGGGGCAAAATTATAATTTTGACTATTATCAATAAAATGGATTATTTTCTATCACATATGTGTATTTAGTGTCTGTGATACATCCTTTGAGTTAATGATAATGATAATTCATATTTTCAAGAGTTGAAAATTTAAGACATGAATAATCATTATTAACTCATAAAATGCTCCCGACCATAGGATCATCACGAGGATGGTGATTGATCTGGAAGATTGGTGTACAATCGCTTCTTTTTAGTAGATGAGTCTTGAGTCTACAGTATAGAGATATTAGAGTGAGAGTATAGATACTCGTTAGAGAATGAGGGCACTGAGCGTGACCACCTCGAGTAGTCATTAGGGAGTCTACCTTCTCGTCAATGACTGACTCGATGCTGCAGTAGTGTGTTTTGGTTCTTTGACCTGAGATGCATCGGTAGTTCACCTTGAGGGTGTTATAGTTTGACTACACCATTACTCGATCTCCTAGCCATTCGAAACCCTGAGGTGTATGTTGTCTATAGCATGTTCATTGTAGGAACTAGATAGCATCAAGATGGAATCTATCTACCTCAGTGGTAGAGGAGCAGCCCTATGATGATCATGAGAATCAAGTGCTGAAGTCCATGGTCATGGCAGAGTAAAATAATAGAAAGAGTTTCTATTTAGATTTTCACATTGGACTTGAATTGAATGGTTACATCATATGATAGAGACTAGGGTTTGATGAGTTCACCTTAATCCTAATCTGATCGAGGCTCAAGATAGAAGAACTTAATCACACAGGTAGCTACACCAAGAGGTTCGCATTCAGCTCTGATGGGTTGCCACCATATACTGCTAGGTGTCACTGGTGGATTTTGGGAGCAATTAGAATGATTTAGATGATCGATCATTCTAGCTGTTCGAATCAGAAGAGTTCTGATCCATCGAAAGGAGTTTCGATGATGTCGATGATAGAGATCATGACATATCCCATTACCATACAGAACTGAACCTAACTGGATCACACAAACAAGAGTTTGAATCTAGTGATCATCAATTGAACTAATCCAGTTCAATTGATCTGAATGAGATTCAATTAGGTTCAAGAAAATCGTGCTAGCACTCGATTGAACCTAATGTTCTTCTTTTACTATCATAAATAGTTGTCCTGACTGAGCCAAAGAAGTTTGTGCTCATTTAGAGGCCTTCACTTTGTCTGACTGGAGCTTGTCCAAGTCAGAAAAGGTTGTCTTATTTTGTAAGACATTACCTACCATTTTTGGTCACCTACCATTTCTCGTCCTTTGACTTTGGTCAAAAGTTGACCTTTGACTGGTCAAACGTTGACTATTGACACTTTGACTTCTATCCACGTGTCATGCACCTATTGGAGAGCTGGTGGGGACCTGTCCCCCTATCAGAACCTAGCAAGGAGGAGGGCGCAAGCCACCCTTGGCGTGTGCCCAAGTTGGAGGTGCCCAGGAGTCCCTGTTGGATAGGGACTCCATCTCCTTTTTGGATTCCAATTAGAGTTCTCCTAAGAACCAACTTTGATTGGTCTTAGGAGCCCTCTAAGAAGGAATCCAGGGGACTCTATTCTCACCAATTAGATTTAGTTCTAATTTTACAAAGATTTATGATTGGTTGGGAAGAAGAGGAGTAGGATCATGCTTAGTCTACAAATAAGACCCTGCACCCAACTCAAAGAAAAAAAAATTACAATTCTCCATGCCCCAAGGATGCTTCTTCTCTCCTCCTCCATGACAAAGCACCTTCTCCCTCTCCTCTCCACATCCAAAGAGGTTTGGATTCTTGGTTGGTGCAATCTAGATGAGAGAAAGGCGACTGAAAGCTAGAAGGCTGCACTGCTGCAAAGGACGACTGCTGATCTTCGAAAGATGTTTTGAATATCCTCCAGATCAGATCTAGATTTAATTTTTGGAGATGTGATAGAGAAGAAGAGGATATCTAGATCCAGCCCAAGTGGATACCGATAGAGGCCAGACACTTGCATGGCTAGATCCAGAACCTTCCACTGCTCACAGGATCATCATCGGGTAATAGGATTACCCACTTCAAGGTAAATTAAATTTGATTTAATTTATTTAAATTTATTTTATTTATTAAAATAATAAAAATAAAATCTAAAACATCTCAAATTTGATATGGATCAAAGAAATTTTTTTTTGAAATATATCTCTTGATCTGATCAGATCTGAACGAACCTGGTCCGAGAAATCAGGATTTCCCTTCAACTGGTATCAGAGCCAATGTTCTAAAAATATTTAGATCTAATTTTAAATTTATTCTAAATAAAAAATAAGTGATTTTAGATGTCACATGAGATGTGATCAGATCTGAAATCAGAAAAAATTAAAATTAAATGATTTGGATCTAAGATTAGAAAATATGCATGACTAGTTCTAAAATAGAATAGTTCTATAGAATAGTCTTGTATATTTTTAATTTAATTTGATTAAATCATATTTTAGATTTATTTATTTACTATTTTTTGATATTATAATTATTATAAAAATATCTAAAAAATAGTAAATAAAAATTATTTAATTTTAAACATCATATGAGATATGATTGATGCATGTCTAGACTAGTTGTAGAATAGTTCTACATAGTTGTCTAGATTAGAATTTATTTTGATTAGATCAATTTAAATCTAATTTTTTAGATTATTATAGGATAATTTAGATCTGAAAATATGCATGATTCGATACATGAGATGTATGCAAAATATGCCATGATTAGATCTAATTTGTATATGAGATATATGATATAGATCTAAAACTATTTTGTAGTATTGCATGTTCCTGATTAAGGCATTCCTCTTGGCCGTCCGATCATAAGAATGAAGAAGGAGTTTAAAGGCCCTCTCCTCTCATCCGATGGGGCATTCTTATGACATGTAGGGGTGCTGCGCGTTCGTCCTTAATCAGAAACTCAAAACTTACTTTCTGCAAAACCCTAGATCCTGAAACCCTAGGATTTATTGTGCATATTTTGTTTATGAACCCTACTTAATTAAAAATTAAGATTATGAAATATTAATTAGGTCTAAAATTAAGAATTTTAGATCTAAGACATATTCATAATACTGGGTTCGGGCTTGGGTAGCTCAATTAGGTCTAAGCGGTTGATCAAACCGAATCAAGAGTTGGTTAGATGGGATCAACAATGCTTAAATTGACCAGCCTAATAGGATTAAGTCTGGGTCAAGATCGAGTCACGATCAAGCAAGACCTAATTAGGCTCAGAGGTTAGAGTCTGGATTGTAGGCTAACCCAATTGGTTCTGACTCAATAATTTGGTGTCTAAGGTAAGTTTGGCACATACGACCGACTGATTTTTAATTGGAAGCTACTCGATCCTGAATGCATTCTTGTACGAGTTAATGGCATATTCCTTCCACCGATCTCACTTACCTAGGCCATATCTGTTGACACAGTTCTGATCTGAGGTGGTCAATAATCCGAGCTAACCCATGCCACTAGGTTAGTCATAATTGTTATGACTATGACAAGTCTAGTTTAATGAGACCTGAATCAATTCTCCCTAAGAAAAGATTAAGTCTGAGGTCTTCCACCATTGTAGATGTGCGGGCCCTTCCAGGGTTGATTGTTCTCGACTGGATACAGTGGCTCAGTTGCATCGGAAAGATGCAACCATGTCTATTAGGCATTGGATGCTATGGGCTGGAGGATGAGTTGGGCTCAATATTTTGGATACGGTGAGAGACTCAATTAGGAAATCCAGTCTGTGCAAATGGTGGGTCTGACTTAACTAAGGAGTGGATCAATATTTTGGATACGGTGAGATTCATGAATTAGAGATCCAAGTTTGGGTGCACCATGATTAGAGAATCATTGAACAAGAGTTGTTCACTCATTGGCTAACCCATCACCAATAACTGTTAGGTGAGGTGATGAGTCAGTTGGTGAGACCACACCATCCACTAGAAATCATTAATCATGGAGATTTTCGCATCTCTACAGAGGGAGTGTAGGGATCCAAGAAAATAGTGGGAGCTAATTTGTTTAAAAATAAAATCCCTAAATAAATTGGTCAAGTCATAATTATAGTATCTAACTAGAATCTTTGACTCTCTACAGAAAAATATCTAAATCCAATTCATTAGTACGTATCCTAGACACACACAGACTGACCAGACCCAATTATAAAGATGGGCTCAGGAACTACAAAATCATTTTGGGTTTTGAGAAGTTAACCCATGTTTTGGATCAGGACCCTCCCACCTTACTAGCCTATCCATCCACTGAATAGAGAGTGTCCCTGAAAAAATGAATAGACGAAGATAATAAGGCCAGATATTACATGTTGGGCTCATTGTCTGATGAGCTCCAGCGCCAACATGAAAATATTGGGACTGCTCATCAAATGTTGGCTCACCTACAGGAGATGTTTGGTGAACAGAGTCGCGTAGCCAAGTATCAAGTCGCGAAATGATTTTTTAAGGCTAAGATGCGTAATGGGCAGTCAGTCCAAGATCACTATTTGATGATGATCAAGGACATAGGAAGAGCTTGAGAAGCTCGATGTAAAGTTAGACTTGGATCTATAGAATGATATTAACTGATGCATATGGGCAATTCATCAAGAATTATCATATGCATAAACTTTAAAATTTCTTGGCTGAATTAATGAATCATGCCGGTCACCACTGAGCTTTCTATGAAAGGTTCTAAAGGCTCAGTTCTTGCTATGGAATGGACTTCTTCCAAAAGAAAGTTTTATGGAAAGAAAAAGAAGTCTGTGAAAGAGCAGAAGGTGGAAGGAACAAAGAAGAAGAAGACGGAGTCGAAGAAAAAGTCCGATGTCAAAGGAAAGTGTTTTCATTGCAATAGCGACGGCCATTGGAAGCGGAACTGCCCTACTTACCTGGCCATCCTAAAGAACAAGAAGGAAGGTCCTTCTGGAGGTATGCTCGTTATTGAGTCTAACCTTATGGTTTCTTCTGCATCCAGTTGGGTGCTTGACTCTGGTTCTAGTACTCATCTGTGCACTTCCATGCAGGATCTTGAGGATAGCAGGAGGCTGAGGGATGGAGACATGATCCTACGCATCGGTAATGGAGCAAGAGTTGCTGCAGTAGCCATGGGAACATACCCTCTTCGATTACCATCTGGTTTAGACTTAGTTTTGAAAGACTATTATTATGTGCCTGCAACTAGCAGAAATTTGATTTCTGTTTCATGCTTATCCTAAGAAGGCTATGTGATTACCTTCTTTAAGGACCATTGTAACATTCTTTATGAAAGAAATAAAATTACAAATGATTTTCTTATTAATGGTCTTTATCAGCTACATATTGATGTACCTGTTCTAACTATCGAGCAAAATGTGAATGCCAAACGACCTAGGGATAGTCCAAATGATAGATATCTATGGCACCTAAGATTAGGTTATATAGCAGAAGATAGGATCAACAAATTGGAGAAAAATGGGCTATTGAGTCCATTGACTTCTAAGTCATATCCAACTTGCGAATCTTGTCTCCAAGGCAAAATGACCAAACTCCCTTTTGTAGGACATGGGGAGAGGGCCACAGATCTCCTTGCCTTAGTACATACTGATGTGTGCGGCCCATTTGATGTGCCGGCTAGAGGCAATTTTGTCTACTTCATTATCTTTACCGATGATCTGTCTAGGTATGGGTATGTGTATCTTATGAGACACAAGTCTGAAGCTTTTAAAGAGTTCAAAGAATTTAGACATGAAGTAGGAAAACAAACTGAAAAATCCATTAAAGTTCTTCGATCAGATCGAGGAGGTGAATACCTTAGTCAAAAATTGTTAGACTATCTCAAGAAAAATGGCATAGTCTCTCAATGGACTCCACCAGGAATACCTCAACTTAATGGAATTTCAAAATGGAGAAATCGGACTCTATTGGATATGGTTCGATCCATGATGAGCTTCACAGACCTCCCTAATTTTCTTTGGGGACATTCATTATTAACTTCAATATATTTTTACTGAATAGGGTTTCCTCTAAGACCGTTCCTACCACACCGTATGAGATATGGCATGGTAAGAAACCAAGTCTGAGTCATCTTAGAATTTAGGGTTGTCTGACTCATGTTAAAAGACAACAAGTGGACAAGTTAGAGTTTAGGTCCTTTAGAGCTCGATTCACAGGATATCCTAAAGAGTCATTAGGATACTATTTCTACATTCCAGAAGACCACAATGTGATTATGAGTCGACATGCCATCTTTCTTGAAAAATAGTTTATTCAAGATAGCGGCATTGGAAGGTAGATTAAGCTTGACGAGAAAGTCTCACAAGTACAACGAGCTAAAGACCAATTGGAACCAAATCAGGTTGAGCCAATAAGAATACTACCTCCTCCACCTCGTAGATCGCAAAGAGTTTTCCATCCCCCTAAAAGATACTTAGGTATTATTTCAAAGAAAATAGAGAAAATGTTCCTCGTAGGTAATGGTGCTCATGGTGATGATCCCAAAACCTACAATGAGACGATATCAGATATCGACTCCGAGAAATGGCTAGAGGCAATGCAGTCAAAAATTGACTCGACGCACTCAAACCAAGTCTGGACCTTGGTAGATCCACCAGAAGGTATAGTACCTATTAGGTGTAAATGGATCTTCAAGAGAAAGATTGGTGCAGATGAAAATGTGGAGACATTCAAGGCTAGACTAGTGGCAAAAGGTTATAGTCAATGCAAAGGCATTGATTATCAGGATACCTTTTCCCCAGTGGCTATGCTAAAATTCATCCATACATTGCTTGCCATTGCAGCCTATTTCGATTATGAAATATGGCAAATGAACATAAAAATGGCATTCTTGAATGGATATCTTGAGGAAGATATCTATATGGAACAGCCGCTAGGTTTCACATCCAGTGATACTGATCACAAGGTTTGCAAGCTGCAAAGGTCCATATATGGACTTAAGCAAGCATCTCGGAGCTGGAACACTCATTTCAATGATGTGATCAAAATATTTGATTTCATCAAAAATGAAGAGAAACTGTGTGTCTTCAAAAAGGTCAATGGGAGCGCTATTGTCTTCCTTGTATTGTACATAGATGACATCCTTCTTATTGGGAATGATATTTCCATGTTGACAATAGTCAAATTATGGTTGTCCAAGAAATTCTCCATGAGGACCTAGGTGAAGCATCCTTTATTCTAGGAATTAAGGTCTATAGGGATAGACCGAATAGGATGCTAGGACTTTCACAGAAGATGTACATAGGAAAGTACTAAAGAGATTTAGTATGGAAAACTCTAAGAGGGGATTAATACCCTTCAAACATGGTACTCATCTTTCCAAGAAGATGTGCCCTAGCACACCTGAGGAAATAGAATGCATGAGCAAGATCCCTTATGCTTCTACAATAGGGAGCCTCATGTATGCCATGCTATGTATACGACCTGATATAGCCCATGCTGTGAGTGTCATAAGCAGATATCAGTCAAATCTAGGTGAAGAATATTGGACTTTTGTGAAATGTATCCTTAAGTACTTGAGAAGAACTAAGGATATATGTTGGTCTTTGGTAATGGAGAACTCTAAGTTCAGGGATACATAGACTCGGATTTCATATCCGATATAGATGATCGAAAGTCGACATCTGGGAGTCTGTTTGTGTGCAATGGTGGTGCTGTCAGTTGGAAGAGTTTCAAGCAAACCATGATAGCAAATTTTATCATGGAAGCAGAATATATCGCTGCATCAGAGGCTACGAAGGAAGCATTCTGGTACAAGAAGTTTGCTGCAAAAATTAGAGTAATGCCATCAGATGCCATTCCTCTGTACTGCGACAACAATGGTGCCATAGCCCTTGTAAAGGAGCCGAGGTCTCATCAGAAATCCAAGTACATTGAGCAGCGATACAACCTCAATCGTGATTACCTCAAGAAGGATTATGTCGAGGTCAAGAGAGTCAACTCCATAGATAATATGGCAGACCCACTTATAAAGCCATTGGGCCAACAGAAGTTCAAAGCCCACCTTAAGATAATGGGACTTAGACTTATAGCCAATTGGCTTTAGGACAAGTGGGAGATTGTTAGATATATGTGCCCTAGAAGCTAGAATTGGCTGACACTTGTAATACACTTCTAGGGGCAAAATTATAATTTTGGCTAATATCAATAAAATGGATTATTTTCTATCACATATGTGTATTTAGTATTTATGATACATCCTTTGAGTTAATGATAATGATAATTCATATTTTCAAGAGTTGAAAATTTATGACATGAATAATCATTATTAACTCAAAAAATGCTTCCGACCATAGGATCATCATGAGGATAGTGATTGATCCGAAAGGTTGATGTACAATTACTTCTATTTAGTAGATGAGTCTTGAGTTTATGATGTGGAGACATCAGAGTGAGAGTACAGGTACTCGTTATCGAATGAGGGCACTAAGCGAGACCACCTCGAGTAGTTATTAGGGAGTCTACCTTCTCGTCAATGACTGACTCGATGCTGTAGTAGTATGTCTGGTTCTTTGACCTGAGATGCATCGATAGTTCACCTTGAGGGTGTTATAATTTGACTATACCATTATTCGATCTTCTAGCCATTCGAAACCTTGAGGTGTATGTTGGCTATAGCATGTTCATTGTAGGAACTGGATAGCATCAAGATGGAATCTATCTACCTCCATGGTAGAGGAGCAGCCCTATGATGATCATGAGAATCAAGTCCTGAAGCCCATGGCCATGGTAGAGTGAAATAATAGAAAGAGTTTCTATTTAGATTTTCACATTGGACTTGAATCGAATGATTACATCATATGACAGAGACTAGGATTTGACGAGTTCACCTTAACCCTAATCTAATTGGGGCTCAAGATAGAAGAACTTAATCACACAGATAGCTGCACCAAGAGGTTCGCATTCAGCTCTAATGTTGCCACCATATACTGCTAGGTGTCACTGGTGGATTTTGGGAGCAATTAGAATGATTTAGATGATCGATCATTCTAGCTGCTCGAATCAGAAGAGTTCTGATCCATCGAAAGGAGTTTCGATGATGTCGATGATAGAGATCATGACATATCCCATTACCATACAAAATTGAACCTAACTGGATCACACAAACAAGGGTTTGAATCTGGTGATCATCAATTGAACTGATCCAATTTAATTAATTTGAATGAGATTCAATTAGGTTCATGGAAATCGTGCTAGCACTCGATTGAACCTAACGTTCTTCTTTTACTATCATAAATAGTTGTCCTGACTGAGCCAAAGGAGTTTGTGCTCATTTAGAGGCCTTCACTTTATCTGACTAAAGCTTGTTCAAGTCAAAAAAGGTTGTCTTATTTTGTAAGACATTACCTGCCATTTTTGGTCACCTACCATTTCTCATCCTTTGACTTTGGTCAAAAGTTGACCTTTGACTGGTCAAACATTGACCATTGACACTTTGACTTCAGTCCATGTGTCATGCACCTATTGGAGAGCTGGTGGGGGCCTGTCTCCTTGCCAGAACCTGGCAAGGAGGAGGGTGCACGCCACCCTTGGCGTGTGCCCAAGTTGGAGGCGCCCAGGAGTCCCTATTGGACAAGGACTCCATCTCCGTTTTGGATTCCAATTAGAGTTCTCCTAAGAACCAACTTTGACTGATCTTAGGCACCCTCTAAGGAGGAATCTAGGGGACTCTATTTCCATCAATCAGATTTAGATCTGATTTCACAAAGAGTTGTGATTGGTTGGGAAGAAGAGTTGGATCATGCTTAGTCTATAAATAAGACCCTGCGCCCAACTCAAAGAAAAAAAAAATCATAATTCTCCATGCCCCAAGACTGCTTCTCCTCTCCTCCACACCAAAGCACCTTCTCCCTCTCCTCTCCATGTCCAAAGAGGTTTGGATTCTTGGTTGGTGCAATCTAGATGAGAGAAAAGCGACTGAAAGCTAGAAGGCTGCGCTACTGTAAAGGACGACTGTTGATCTTCGAAAGGTGTTCTGAAGATCCTCCAGATTAGATCCAAATCTAATTTTTGGAGATGTGATAGAGAAGAAGAGGATCTCTAGATCTAGCCCAAGTGGACACCGATAGAGGCCAGGCACTTGCATGGCTAGATCCAGAACCTTCCGCTGCTCATAGGATCATCATCGGGTAATAGGATTACCCACTTTAAGGTAAATTAAATTTGATTTAATTTATCTAAATTTAGATCTAAAACATCCCAGATTTGATATGGATCAAAGAGAAAAATTTTTAAAATATATCTCTTGATCTGATCAGATCTGAACGAACCTAATCTGAAAAATCAGGATTTCCCTTCAATACATTCCTTAAGTTAACGATAATGATAGTTCATATTTTTAAGAGTTGAAAATTTAAGACATGAATTTTCATTATTAATTCATAAAATGCTCCCGATCATAGAATCATCATGAGGATGGTGGTTGATCCAAAAGGTTGGTGTACAATCGCTTCTTTATAGTAGATGTGTCTTGGGTCTATGGTGTAGAGACATCGGAGTCAGAGTACAGATACTCATTAGAGAACGAGGATACTGAGTGTGACCACCTCGAGCAGTCATTAGAAAGTCTACCTTCTCGTCGATGACTGGCTCGAAGCTACAGTTGTGTCTGGTTCTTTGACCAAAGGTGCATCGGTAGTTCACCTTAAGGATGTTATAGTTTGACTACACCATAACTCGATCTTCTAGCCATTCAGAATCCTAAGGTGTATGTTGGCTATAGCATTTTCATTGTAGGAATTAGATTGCACCAATAGAAAATCTATCTATCTCGGTGGATGAGAAATATCCCTATGATGATCATGAGAATCAAGTCCATAAGCCCATGGCCATGGCAGAGTGAAATAATAGAAAGAGTTTCTATTAAGATTTTCATATTGGACTTGAATCGAATGATTAATCATATGATAGATATTAGGGTTTGACGAGTTCACCTTAATCCTAATCCGATCGGGGCTCAAGATAGAGGAACTTAATTACACAAGTAACTACACCGACAGGTTCATTCTCAGTTTTGATGGGTTGCCACCATATACTGTTAGGTATCGCTGATGGATTTTGGAAGCAATTAGAATGATTTGGTTGATCGATCATACTAGTTGTCTGAATCAAAAAAGTTTTGATCCATCGAAAGATATTTCGATGATATCGATGATAGAGATCATAACATATCCCATTACCATATGAAACTAAACCTAACTGGATTACACAAACAAAAATTTGGATCTAGATATCATCAATTGGACTAACCCAGTTCAATTGATTTGAATAAGATTCAATTAGGTTCAAGAAAATCGTGCTAGCACACGATTAAGCCTAATGTTCTCTTTCAACAATCATTAAAAGTTATCTCGACTGAGCCAAATATATTTGGACTCACTCAGGTACCTTTACTTGGTCTGACTAGAACTTATCCAGGTCAAAAAAGGGTTGTCTTAATTTATGAGATAAATTTGAGACAACACCTGCCATTTTCTATCACCTATTAATTCTTGTCTTTTGACTTTGGTCAAACATTAACCTTTGACACTTAGATATTTTCCTATGTATCATGCACCCATAGGAGAGAGATTTGACCTTTATCCACCTGCTAAAAGAAGGAAAGGGAGGGGGCGCACGCTTAGGGAGGCGTGTGCCCAAGGATGATGATGCCTGGAGTCCCATACAGATGGGACTTCAAGTTGCTTCATGGAATAAACTTAGGTGGCGCCTAAGACTCTACTTTGACCAGTCTTGGCACCACTCAAGGATGTTTGAAAGGGGCTCTCATTTGATTGGATTAGGTGATGTCATTCCACTAATCAGATTTATATCTAATTACATGAAGAGATGTGATTGATCGGGATGATGTGACATTGCATGGTGCAGTAGGTGATGTCATCCCACCAATCAAATTTAGATCTTCCCTTGCCCTTGCCACATAGCCTCTCTCCCCTCTTCTCTATGCCTACCTCTGATCTTCTCTCTTTTCTCCATGCCCAAGAGGCTTTGGGCTTTAGTTTGGTATGATCTGGGCAAGAGAAAGGCGACAAGAAATGAAGAAGGCAACACTGCTACAAGAGACGACATCGGATCTTCAAAAATTATTTTGAAGATCTTCAAGATCAGATCCAGATCTGATCTTTGGAGGATAGATTAAAAAGGAGGAGATTTCTAGATTCTGTCTGAGTGGATATCGGTAGAGGTCAGATGATTGCGTGGCTACATCTAGAACCTCAGGCAATCAATAGGATCATCATAAGGTAATAGATTACCCAACAACAAGGTAGAAATTAAATTTGATTTAATTTAATTTATTTTATTTATTAGATCTATCTAATTAGATCTAGAAAGTATCATAGCTGATTTAGATCTAAGAAAAAAAAATTTTGAAATATTTTTTTGGTCAAATCAGATCTGAACGAACCTGATCCAAAAAATAGGATTTTTTCTTCTACTGGTATCAGAGCAAGGTTCTCATAAATAATTTAGATCTAATTTTAATTTACTTTTGATCTAGTAATTAGATGATTTTAGATATCACATGAGATATAATTAGATCTAAAATCAAAAAAATTAAGAAATTAAATAATATAGATCTATGTTGTACGAGATGCATGACTAGTTGTGGAATAAAATTGTTCGATGTATAGTCTTGCATGATCATAATTTAATTTAATTAGTTATAATTTTTAGACCTATTTATTTATTATTTTTTAATATTATAAATATTATAATAAGATCTAAAAAATAGAAAATAAAATTATTTAATTTTTGTTCATATGAGATATGATGAATGCATTTTAGACTAGTTGTAGAATAGTTCTACATAATTATCTAGAATAGAATTTATTTTGATAAGATCAATTTAAATTTAATTTTTTAGATGATTATGAGATAATTTAGATCTAAAAATATGCATGATATGATACATGAAGTGTATGCAAAACATGCTTAAAGTTAGATCAATCTTATATATGAGATATATGATGTAGATCTAACTAGTTTTGTAGTTTTCACATTTCTGATTAAGGCATTTCCCTTGGTCATCCGATCATAAGAATAAAGTAGGATTTAAATGCCCTCTCCTCCCATTCAATGGGATGTTCTTATGATGAGTAGGGATGCTACACGTTCATCCTTAATCAAAAATTCAAAAACTTATTTTCTACAAAATCCTAGATCCTGAAATCCTAGGATTTTATTTACATATTTTGTTTATAAACAATAAACTTAATTAAGAATTAAGATTATAAAATATATTAGGTCTAAAATTAAGAATTTTAGATCTAAGATATATTCATAAAATTGGTTTCAGGCTTGGGTAGCTCAATTAGGTCTAAGTGGTTGATCAAATCGAATCAAGAGTTAGTTAGATGGGATCAAGAGTGCTTAAATTGACCAGTCTAATAGGATTAAGTCTGGGTCAAGATCGAATCACATGAGTGATCGATCAAGCTAAGACCTAATTAGGCTCAGTGGTTAGAGTCTAGATTGTAAGCTAACCTGATTGGTTCTGGCTCAACAGTTTGGTGTCTAAGGTAAGTCTGGTAGATATGACCGACTGATTTTTAATTGGAAGCTACCCGACTTGAACGCATTCTTATCAAGTTAATGGCATATCCCTTCCACCGATCTCACTTACCTGATCATATTTGTCAACCCAGTCCTGATCTAAGGTGGTTAACAATTCGAGCTAACCTATGCCATTAGGTTAGTCATAATTGTTATGGCTATTGTAAGTCAAGTTTAAAGAGACCTAAATCAAATCTCTCTAAGAAAATATTAAGTCTAAGATCTTCCACCATTATAGATATGCGGGCCCTTCCTAAGGTTGATTGTTTTTGGCTGGTTACAATGGTTCAGTTGCATCGGGAAGATGCAACCATGTCTATTAGGCATTGGATGCTACGGGCTGGAGGATGGATTGGGCTCAATATTCCAGATATGGTGAGAGATCCAATTAGAAATCCAATCTATACAAATGGTAGGTTTGACTTAACTGGGGAGTGAATCAATATTTCAGGTACGATGAGATTCATAAATTAGAGATCAAGTTTGGGTGCACCATGATTAGAGAATCATTGGACAAGAATTGTTCACTCATTGGCTAATCCATCATCAATAACTATTAGGTGAGATGATGAGTCAGTTGGTGGGACTGCACCACCCACTTGAAGTCATTAATCATGGAGATTTTTGCATCTCTATAAAGAAAGTGTAGTGATCCAAGAAAATAGTGGGAGTCAATTTGTTTAAAAATAAAATTTCTAAATAAATTGGTTAAGTTTTAATTAGAAAATCTAACTAGAAACTTTGACTCTCTACAGAAAAATGTCTGCATCCAATCCACTAGCCCGTATCTTGGACACCCATAGACTGACCGAACCCAATTATAAGGATTGGCTTCAAAAGTTTAAAATCATTCTGGGTTTCAAGAAGTTAACTTACGTATTGGACCAGGATCCTTCTATCTTACCAGCCCGTCCGTCCGCTGAACAGAGAGCGTCTCTCGATAAATGGATGGATCAAGATAACAAGGTTAGATACTACATGTTAGGCTCGATGTTTGATGAGCTTCAGTGCCAACATGAAGATATCAAGACTGTCCGCCAAATGTTGGCTCATCTGCAAGGGTTGTTTAGTGAACAGAGTCGCACAGCCAAATATCAGATCACTAAACGATTTTTTAAGGCTAAGATGTGTGATGGACAGTCAGTCCAAGATCATTATCTAATGATGATCAAGGACTTGGAAGAGCTTGAGATGCTCGAAGTAAAGTTAGATCAGGATCTATAGAATAACATAATTCTACAATCCTTGACTGATGTGTATGGATAATTCATTATGAACTACCATATACATAAACTTCAGAGTACTTTCATCGAACTTATGAACATGTCGGTTACTGCTGAGCTTTCTATGAAAGGTTCTAAAGGCTCAGTGCTTGCTATGAAATGGACTTCTTCCAAGAAAAAATCTTTTAAAAAGAAGAAGAAGTCTATGAAAAGGCAAAAGGTGGAAGGTGGAAAGAAGAAAAAGGTGAAGAAAAAATCCTATTTTTCGAGTCAAGTTCGTTCAGATCTGATTTGACCAAGAAGAATATTTTAAAGATTTTTCTCTTAGATCTAAATTAGATCTGATACTTTTTAAATCTGATTTGATGAATCTAATAAATTAAATTAAATTAAATTAAATTAAATTAAATTTATCCCTTTTTTTGGGTAATCTTATTATCCTATGATGATCCTGCTGATTTGCTGAGTTCTAGATGTAGCCACGCAATCGCCTGGCCTCTACCGATATCCACTCGAGCAGAATCTAGAGATCTTTTCTTTCTTAATCTTTCCTCCAAAGATCAGATTTGGATCTGATCTTAAAGATCTTCAAAATAATTTTTGAAGATCTGATGTCATCTCTTGCAGCAGTGCTGCCTTCTTCCTTTCTTGTCGCCTTTCTCTTACCTGGATTGCACCAAACTTGAGCCCAAAGCCTCTTGGGCATGGAGAGGAGAGAGAGGATTAGAGGTAGGCATGGAAGAGAGTGGAGAGAGATATGCGGCATGGGCAAGGGGAGAGCTCTCTCAAACGAAGGTGCAAACATGGTTTATATAGACCCTACTGCGCCATACAGTGCCACATCAACCCAGCCAATCACATCTCTATGTGCAATCAGATCTAAATCTGATTGATGGGATGACATCATTTGATCTAATCAGATGAGAGCCCCTCTCAAACATCCTTAGGTGGCACCAAGACTGGTCAAAGTAGAGTCTTTGGCATCACCTTGTTTGATACCATCTGTATGGGATTCCAGACGTCATCATCCTTGGGTGCACACCTCCCTAGGTGTGCACCCCCTGCTTTTCTTTTTCTAGTAGGAGGACAAGAGATCAAATCTCTCTCCTATAGGTGCATGACACATGGACAGATGTCTAAGTATCAAAGATCAATGTTTGACCAAAGTCAAAAGACAAGAATTAGTAGGTGACGAAAAATGGTAGGTGTTGTCTTAAATTTATCTCATAAATTAAGACAATCCTTTTCTAACCTGGACAAGCTCCAGTCAGACCAAGTAAAGGTACCTGAGTTAGCCCAAACATATTTGGCTCAGTCGAGACAACTTTTGATGATTGTTGAAGGAGGACATTAGGCTCAATCGTGTGCTAGCATGATTTCCTTAAACCTAATTGAATCTAATTTAAATCAATTGAACTGGGTTAGTCTAATTGATGATATCTAGATCTAAATCCTTATTTGTGTGATCCAGTTAGGTTTAGTTCTGTATGGTAATGAGATATTTCATGATCTCTATCATCAACATCATCGAAACACCTTTCGACGGATCAGAACTTTTTTGATTCAGACAACTAGAATAATCGATCATCCAAATCATTCTAATTGCTCCCAAAATTCATCAGTGACACCTAGCAGTATATGGTGGCAACCCATCAAAATTAAAAATGAATCTCTCAGTGCAGTTACCTATGTGATTAAGTTCTTCTATCTAGAGTTTCGATCGAATTAGGGTTAAGGTGAACTCGTCAAACCCTAATTTCCATCATATAAATTAATTATTCAATTCAAATCCAATATGAAAACCTTAATAGAAACTCTTTCTATTATTTCACTCTACCATGGCCATGGGCTTATGGATTTGATTCTCGTGATCATCATAACTGCTTTTCATCTACCGAGGTAGATAGATTCCCTCTTGGTGCAATACAATTCCTATAATGAACATGCTATAGCCAATATACACCTCAGGATTTCGAATGGCTAGGAGATCGAGTCATGGTGTTGTCTAACTATAACACCCTCAAGGTGAACTGTCGATGCACCTTAGGTCAAAGAACCAAACACACCACTACAGCTTCGAGCCAGTCATCGATGAGAAGGTAGACTTCCTAATGACTGCTCGAGGTGGTCACGCTTAGTGCCCTCATTCTCTAATGAGTACCTATACTCTTGCTCCGGTGTCTCTATATCATAGACTCAAGACTCATCTACTATAAAGATACGATTGTATACCAACCTTCCAGATCAATCACCATCCTCATGATGATCCTACGGTCAGGAGCATTTTATGAGTTAATAATAAAAATTTATGTCTTAAATTTTCAACTTTTGAAAATAAGAATTATCATTGCCATTAACTCCAGGGATGTATCACCGACACTAAATACACATTACGATAGAAAATAACCCATTTTATTATTTATAGTCAAAATTATAATTTTGCCCTTAGAAGTGTATAACAAGTGTTAGCCAATTCTGGCTTCTAGGACACACATATCTAACAAACTCTCACTTAATCTAAAGCCAATTGGCTATAATTCTATGTCTCATCTTCTTAAGATTGTCTTCGATCTTTTGCTGGCCCAATGGCTTTACGAGTGGGCCTGCCATATTGTCTGTGGAGTCGACTTTCTTGACCTCGATGTAACCTTTCTCGAGGTAATCGTGGATGAGGTGGTATCGCCGCTCATTGTGCTTGGATTTCTGGTGAGACCTCGGCTCGTTAGCTAGGACTATGGTGTCATTATTATCACAGTATAGAGGAATGGCATCTGATGGCGTCACTCCAATTTCTACGACAAACTTCTTATACCAGAATGTCTCCTTCGTAGCTTCTGACGCAGCGATGTACTCTATTTCCATGATGGAATCTACTATCACTGTCTGATTGAAACTCTTCCAACTGACAGCACCACCATTACATACAAATAGACTCCCAGATGTCAATTTTTGATCATTCACATCGGACATAAAATCCGAGTCTATATATTCTTGGACTTGGAGTTCTCCATTACCAAAAACCAACAATATATCCTTAGTTCTTCTTAAGTACTTAAGGATATACTTCACATAAGTCCAGTGTACTTTGCCTGGATTCAACTGATATCTGCTCGTGACACTCACAGCATGGGCTATATCAGGTTGTGTACATAACATGGCATACATGAGGCTCCCTATTGCTGAAGCATAAGGGATCTTGCTTATGCATTCTATCTCCTCAGGTGTGCTAGGGCACATCTTCTTGGAAAAATGAATGCCATGTCTGAAGGATACCAAACCCCTCTTGGAGTTTTTCATGCTAAACCTCTTTAGCACTTCCTCTATATACATCTTCTGTGAAAGTCCTAGTATCCTATTCAGTCTATCTCTATAGACCTTAATTTCTAGAATAAAGGATGCTTCTCCTAGGTCTTTAATGGAGAATTCTTTAGATAACCATATTTTAACTATGATCAACATGAAAATATCATTCCCAATAAGGAGGATATCATCCACATACAATACGAAGAAGACAATAGCACTCCTCACTGACCTTTTTGAAGATACATGGTTCCTCCTTCATTTTTGATGAAAACCAAATAAATTTGATCACATCATTACAAATGAGTATTCCAGCTTTGAGATGCTTGCTTAAGTTCCATATATGGATCCTTTGTAGCTTGCATACTTTATGATCAGCATCACTGGATGTGAAATCTAGTGGCTGTTCCATATAGATATCTTCCTTAAGGTATCCATTTAAGAACGTCATTTTCACATCCATTTGCCATATTTCATAATTAAAATAGGCTGTAATAGCAAGCAATGTGTGGATGAATGCATAGCTACTGGCGAAAAGGTATCCTGATAGTCAATGCCTTCGCGTTGACTATAACTTTTTACCACTAATCTAGCTTTGAATTTCTCCATATTCCCATTTGTACCAATCTTTCTCTTATAGATTCATTTACATCCAATAGGTACTATACCTTCTGGTGGATCTACCAAGGTTCAGACTTGATTTGAGTGCACCAAGTCAATTTCTGACTTCATTGCCTCTAACCATTTCTCAGAGTTGATATCTGATATTGCCTCGTCATAGATTTTGGGATCATCACCATGAACCCCATTACCTACAAGGAACATTTTCTGTACTTCCTCTGAAATAGTACCTAAGTACCTCTCTGGGGGATGGAAAATCTTTTTCGATCTATGAGGTGGAGGAGGTAGTGATTGTATTGGCTCAACCTGATTTAGTTCCATTTGGTTCTTAGCTCGTTGCTCTTGTGAGACTTTATTCTCGAGCTTGATTTGCTTTCCAATGCTGCCATCTTGAATAAACTATTTTTCAAGAAAGATAGCATGTTGACTCACAATCACATTGTGATCTTCTGGAATGTAAAAATAATATCTTAATGACTTTTTAGGATATCCTATAAATTGAGCTCTAAAGGATCTAAAGTCTAACTTGTCCGCTTGTTGTCTTTTGACATGAGCCAGACAACCCCAAATTCTGAGATGATTTAGACTTAGTTTCTTACCATGCTATATCTCATACGGTGTGGTAGAAAACGGTTTTAGAGAGAAATCCTTATTCAATAAGTATATTGCAGTTAACAGATTATGTTCCCAAAAAAAATTAGGAAGGTCTATGAAGCTCATCATGGATCAGATCATATCTAATAGAATCCGATTCCTCCATTCTGAAACCCCATTGAGTCGAGGTATTCCAGGTAGAGTTCATTGAAAGATTATGCCATTTTGCTTGAGATAGTCAAAGAATTCCCGACTAAGGTATTCACCTCCTCGATCTGATTAAAGAACTTTAATGGGTTTTATAGTTTGTTTTTTGACTTCATGTCTGAATTCCTTAAACTTTTCAAAAGCTTCAAACTTGTGTCTCATAAGATACACATACCCATATTGAGATAAATCATCAGTAAAGGTTATGAAGTAGACAAAGTTGCCTCTAGCCGACACATCAAATGGGTTGCATACATCAGTATGTACTAGGACAAGTAGATTCGTGGCCCTTTTCTCATGTCCTACAAAAGAGAGCTTAGTCATTTTTCCATGAAGACAAGATTCATAAATTGAATATGACTCAGAAAGTCAACATGGACTCAATAGCCCGAATTTTCTCTCAATTTGTTAACCCTATCTTCTGCTATATGACCTAGTCTTAAGGTGCCATAGATATCTATCATTTGGACTATCCCTAGGTCATTTTGTTCTTGTGGCATTCATATTTTGCTTGATATTAAAATAGATACATCAATATGTAACTGATAAAAACCGTTAATAAGAAAATCACTTGCAATTTTATTTCTTTCATAAAGAATGTTACAATGGTCCTTAAGAAAACTAATTAGATAGCCTTCTAGTGCTAAGCATGAAATAGAAATTAAATTCCTACTTGCTGTAGGCACAAAATAACAGTCCTTTAATACTAAGTCTAAACCAGATGGTAGTCAAAGAGGTTATGTTCCCATGGCCACAGCAGCAACCCTTGCTCCATTTCTAATGCATAGGATCATCTCACCATTCCTTAGCCTCCTGCTGTCCTCAAGATCCTACATGGAAGTGCATAAATGAACACTAGAATCAGAGTCAAACATCCAACTGGAT
The DNA here is from genome assembly GCA_006176705.1 of Cocos nucifera. NCBI lineage: Eukaryota > Viridiplantae > Streptophyta > Magnoliopsida > Arecales > Arecaceae > Cocos > Cocos nucifera. Next base: position 153,391 of record QRFJ01001780.1, read on the forward strand.
GCAGAAGAAATCATAAGGTTAGACTCAATAACGAGCATACGTCCAGAAGGACCTGCCTCCTTCTTATTCTTCAGGATGGCTAGGTAAGTAGGATAGTTTCGCTTTCAGTGGCCGTCAATGTTGCAATGAAAATATTTTCCTTTGTCAGTGGCCTTCTTCTTCAACTCTATCTTCTTTTTCTTTCCTTCTTCTATCTTCTACCTTTTCATAGACTTCTTCTTCTTTTTAAAAGACTTTCTCTTGGAAGAAGTCCATTCCATAGCAAGCACTGAGCCTTTAGAACCTTTCATGGAAACCTCAACAGTAACCAGCATGTTCATAAGCTCAGTAAGAGAATTTTGAAGTTTTTACATATGGTAGTTCATGATGAACTGCCCATATGCATCAGTCAAGGATTGTAGAATTATATCATTCTGCAGATCCAGATCCAACTTCACTCCGAGCTTCTCAAGCTCTTTCAAGTCCTTGATCATCATCAGATAATGATCTTGGACTAACTGCCCATTATGCATTTTAGTCTTGAATAGTCATTTAGTGACTTGATACTTGGCTGCACAACTTTGTTCACCAAATATCTCTTGTAGGTAAGCCAACATTTGACGGACAGTCCTGATATCTTCATGTTGGCACTGAAGCTTATCAGTCATTGAGCCCAACATATACTATCTGGTCTTGTTATCTTCATCCATCCACTTATCAAGAGATGCTCTCTGTTCAGCGGATGGACGAGCTGGTAAGGTGGGGGGTCCTGGTCTAATACATGAGTTAACTTCTCGAAACTCAAAATAATTTTGAAGTTTTGAAGCCAATCCTTGTAATTGGGTCCGGTCAGTCTATGGGTGTCTAGGATACATGCTAGTGGGTTGGAAGCAGATATTTTTCTATAGAGAGTTAAAGTTTCTAGTTAGATATTGTAATTAAGACTTGACCAATTTGTTTAGAGGTTTTAGTTTTAAATAAATTAGCTCCCACTATTTTCTCAGATCCCTACACTTTCTTTATAGAGATGCAAAAGTCTCCATGATTAATGATTTCTAATGGATGGTGCGATCCCACCAACTGACTCATCATCTCACCTAACAGTTATTGGTGATGGGTTAGCCAATGGGTGAACAACTCTTATTCAATGATTCTCTAATCATGGTGCATCAAAACTTAATCTCTAATTCATAAATCTCATCGTGCCCGGAATATTGATCCACTCCTTAGTTAAGTCAGACCCACCATTTGTACAGATTGAATTTCTAATTGAGTCTCTCACCATATCCAAAATATTAAGCCCAATCCATCCTCCAGCCCGTAGCATCCAATGCCTCATAAACATGGTTGCATCTTTTCAGTACAACTGAATCACTATAACTAGTTGAGAACAATCAACCCTGAAAAGGGCCTACACATCTATAATGGTGGAAAACCTTAGACTTAATATTTTCTTAGGGAGATTTGATTTAGGTCTCATTAAACTAGACTTGACATAGTCATAACCATTATGACTAACCTAGTGGTATGGGTTAGCTTGGATTATTGGCCACCTCAGATCAGGACTGAGCCAACAAATATGGCCAGGTAAGTGAGACCGGTGGAAGGGATATGCCATTAACTCGGTAAGAACTCATTCAAGTCGAGTAGCTTTCAATTAAAAATTAGTCGGTCATATCTGCCAAACTTACCTTAGACATCAAACTGTTAAGCCAAAAATAATCAGGTTAGCCTACAATCCAGACTCTAACCACTGAGCCTAATTAGGTCTTAGCTTGATCAATCACTCACGTGACTCGATCTTGACCTAGACTTAATCCTATTAGGCTAGTCAATTTAAGCACTTTTGATCCCATCTAACAAACTTTTGATTTGGTTTGATCAACCGCTTAGACCTAATTGAGCTACCCTAGCCCGAACCCAATTTTATGAATATATCTTAAATCTAAAAATTCTTAATTTTTAGACTTAACATATTTTATAATCTTAATTCTTAATTAAGTTTAGGGTTCACAAACAAAACATATAAATAAAATCCTAGGATTTCAGGATCTAGGGTTTTGTAGAAAATAAATTTTTGGATTTTTGATTAAGGACGAATGTGCAGCACCTCTACACATCATAAGAATACCCCATCAAATGGGAGGAGAGAGCATTTAAACCCTACTTTATTTTTATGATCGGATGGCTAAGGTGAACGTCTTAATCAGAAATATGAAAACTACAAAATTAGTTAGATCTACATCATATATCTCATATATAAGAATTGATCTAACTATAAACATATTTTGCATACATCTCATGTATCATATCATGCATATTTTTTGATCTAAATTATCTCATAATCATCAAAAAAATTAAATTTAAATTGATCATATCAAAATAAATTTTATTCTAGATAATTATGTAGAATTATTCTACAACTAGTCTAAACATGCATTCATCATATCTCATATGAACTAAAAATTAAATAATTTTATTTTTTATTTTTTAGATCTTATTATAATATTTATGATATTAAAAAATAATAAATAAATAGATCTAAAAATTATAACTTAATCAAATTAAATTATGATCATGCAAGACTATACATAGAATAATTCTATTCTACAACTAGTCATGCATCTTGTACAACTTAGATCTAAATTATTTAATTTTTATTTTTTTTTAATTTTAGATCTAATTATATCTCATGTGATATCTAAAATTATCTAATTATTAGATCAAAAATATATTAAAATTAGATCTAAATTATTTATGGGAACTTGGCTCTGATACCAGTTGAAGAAAAAATCCTATTTCTCGGGTCAAATTCGTTCAGATCTGATTTGACTAAAAAAAATATTTTAAAATTTTTTTCTTAGATCTAAATTAGATTTAATACTTTTTAGATCTAATTTTATAAATTTAATAAAATAAAAAAAAAATTAAATTAGATTTAATTTATATCTTGTTCTTGGGTAATCTTATTATCCTATGATGATCCTGCTGATTTGCTGAGGTTCTGTATGCAGCCACACAATCGTTTGGTCTCTATCGGTATCCACTCAGATAGGATCTAGAGATATTCTCCTTCTTAATCTTTTCTCCAAAGATTAGATCTAGATTTGATCTTGAAGATCTTCAAAATAATTTTTGAAGATCCGATGTCGTCTCTTACAGCAGTGCTGCCTTCTTCCTTTCTTGCCGCCTTTCTCTTGCCTGGATCGCACCAAACTTAAGCCCAAAGCCTCTTGGGCATGGAGAGGAGAGAGAGGACTAGAGGTAGGCATGGAGGAAGGGAGATGGCTATGTAGGCATGGGCAAGGGGAAAGCTCTCTTAAACATTAGGTACACGATAGTTTAATATAGACCTGCACTGCACCATGTAAGTGCCACATCATCCATGCCCAATCACGTCATCTCTATGCAATCAGTTAAATCTGATTGATGGGATGAAACATTCCTGACATCTAATCTAGATGAGAATCG